>JAULCF011447875.1:0-13565 GCA_032361265.1 Devaleraea mollis
TATTAATTTACATAGCACTGCTTTAGGGTAGAGCGCAACACTACTTAACTATATTTAGCTTGACTGCAAATTATAAAATCTTCTCAAGTTCTCTAAAACCTTTACCCATCGCCGCTGGGACTTTTTTTATTCTTTTGTTTCAGAAAGCTGAAACAGGGATTAGTGCACCTTGACAAAGCCGTCAAAGCGCTTGTCTTGCTTCGTTTCATAAATTGTTGCTGGCCTTGACGCCTTACGCCTAAGGCTCATTCACAGCTGTGAATCGATCTTCAACCAATCTACTTTTTCAATTCATTTGCAGAAACGAAGCAAAAGTATCCGCCACACTCATCTCAGTAATGAAAAATGCTGACCTTGGCTCTGTCTCCACATTTATGGAGGCAGGCCCTGGCAGGGCCATATACAAAATTAATTTAGAATGCTAAAATTGCTGCCTAACTGGTACCAGCACCTTGGTGGAACCCCCGTTAGATATGTTTTCAAATACACTTTTCCCAACGAAAAAAGAAACGAAAAAAGTTACAATACTTATAATCAGCGCTGGGAATTTACTCGCAGTCCCAGGTAAAGTAAACAACATTATGCTTTAATAAAATAGGAATCTCGTAAAGTAAAGTAAACCCACAAAGCCTTTACTGTGTATTCTGGTAAAGTAAATTAAAGCCAAAAAGCCTTTACATCATATTATCGTAAAGTAAAGTAAAGTAAAAATAAAGGGTTTCGTAAAGATTCTTTACACAAAAAGTGTGTATACCAGGCAGAGTTCGTCGCTTAACTAGGGCAAGGTAGGAAATTATTTTACTTGTCTACTTCTACATCATGCCCATCATCTTAGGATCATCCTAAGATGAAGGACATGATGGAGAAGTAGACAAGTAAAAACATTTCCTACCTTACCCTAGTAGAAGGGAAGAACTCTGCCTGGTATGCATACTTTTTGTGAAGGGAAACAAAGAGCTCCTCTTTTTCCTTTTCCGGTATAACAGTGAGCGATGAGAGGGAATACTTCACACGAGCGCACTTCATAAACTCACGGTTCATACGAAGTAGAACAAGCATATGCAGCTCCTCGTCACTCAATAGAGAATTACCATCCGTCAGAAAAATATTAGCAGCCGAAACAACACGCTCGCAAAAGCTCTGCGCCGCAAGCGACCCAATATTCCACCTAGAAGAGCAAGCCACGACGGGCATATAACCTTTATGGTTGTGGTATGGTGACCATACTTCTCTTCTCCCTCAATTCGCTTATAAAACTTATCCGTATTGAGAGGAATAAGATGCTCGATCACCCTGATCCTAGATACGCCCTTCAAATCCTCGGGAAAGTAGCTCTTACAGTTAATTGAATTCATGGAACAAATCCATTCAGGCCACACTGTATCAAACTCCTTTGCAAAGTATGGCTTTTCGGAGACGGTATCTTCATCGGCTTCTTAACAGGAACCTGCATTCCCACGCCCTTCCCGCAATCTCTCCTCTGGCTTGGCAACCTTTCAAAAATCTCGTCTACAGCCTTTTCCTCTGCCCTCGGCACCACATCCAACTTCTTCCCTCAATTTTCCACCTCTCAATCTCCATCTTCACCAGGTACGTCCGACGCGGACTCCACGAGGGCCGCCGCGGCGGCGAGATTCATTTTTTTGCTTTTACGGTGGCCTCGCGCGAGCGGGCTGTGGCCCGTGCACGTGCACCGCGAGTAGCATGAGAAGACCTAGAGGGAGCGCTGATGAGAACCGCCCAGGGAGGCCTTGGAGGAGAGGTTGACTTGAGCGAAGGGGATGACTCTAGACTACTGCAAGGGGGCAATAGAGTTAGCACCCAAGAGAACGCACATGTAAGATGATGTGTGAGCGTTTGCTCCTCTTGGGGCCAGGGCCGTATATGTATACCGCCCGTGAAATTATTTGATGTCGGCCGGTCAAACCCTAACGGCCTTTCTAGGCTGTGTATGAAGTTGTTTTGTACTGGCCCGTAATCTCACAGTTCTTTGCTGGAATGGGCTGTTGCTGAGAGTCGTTTGGATCTCTCAGCATAGTCGTTGCGACTCTAGCCAAACGTCACTCCTGTGCGTGTCTAGCTTGCCATCTAGTATTAGATGGCATTGACGTCACTGTACGCAAAGCACTTGACATGCTATCACGTGATCGTATACATCAGTGCCTCTAGCGAACTAGGCTTAGTGAAGCGCTAGTCTTAAAGCTAGCGACTAATGAAAGATTAGTGAATAGCACGTCGCTGTGCAATCCCAGCTCTCAAGGTTATGTCCATATTGTGTCGTTATGTGAGCACGCAAATGTCCGGTATTTGTGGGCTGCGAAGTTCCCCTGAGCTTGGCTCCTTAAGCTATTCACCAATTGCATTTGGTGGGACCCCTGGTGTTATCGCGGGGGATCATTCCCGCGAGACGTGTGGCTGTAGTCACCCCTGCTGACGTAGTCATGTTACGTCTGCAGTAGAGTGAGCCTTCCCAAACACTTTTTTGGAGACACTTCGTACAAACCTGTTGCCTACTTCTGTTATAATCAGTGATTGCCGGGCTCTGAGTATCATAAGAGGCTTAAAAGAAAACATGTTGAAAAAACGGTGTTTTTAACTGGGTTTTGTAGTAAAATCCAGGCTTGTATAAGCATTGTTGCGTCACGTGTAGGCTAGTTTCTTAGCCTGTCCGTGTTTCCTTCTTGCCAAGTTCTTTGGAAAGCGTAAAGCCATAGGGTCACGGAATCTTGTTTGTCAGTGGAGCTTAAAAACTCTATCAGCCGGACTGATACGTCCGCAGCGAGACCTTTCAAATCTTCCCAAGTGTCCTCGTTCGGGAAACCAACCCAGCTGTCTAACACGTCGTAAGCCCGTCGTGACCGTCGGCGTTCCACTTTAAGCTCCTCTACCATGTAGAGTGATGTTTGCTGATAGGTGAGGTGTTCTCTCATACCTTCAGTGACATTCATCGCCGCCGAGTTGTAAAACTTCAGGCGGGAGACGTGCATGTCTCTCAATTTGTTATCTACTAGGTTCTGGATCTTGGCGAAAAGAGGGGTTGTAAAACCTATGACTCTTGCCGGGCCCGTCCACGTTACTGACAGTTTGTTCTGTTTTTGTGGTTGGGCCGATCCGATGAGGACAAAATCGCCAACGTCGAATTTTACTGCGACGACGTTGGTGTTTCGATTATGTCGTTCAATCTCAGCGGATCGATTAGCTTGCGCAGATGTTGAGATGGTGCGGTGCATTTTCTCTACGCTATCTCGCAGTCTGTCATGCTCGATCAGTTGTGCGGCCTTAACCAATGATAATGTTTTTAGTTCCTTTGTCGACGTAGTGTCGGGGAAAATAGCCGCCAATGGTTTAATTGGCGATAAAAGCGTTAGCGCTGTGACGGGCGCAATTGATTGTTCGAGCTTGGCTGTTTCAGAGATATTAAGGATCGTTTGGATCGTTTTTGTGGACTGGGGCGGCCATGCTGATGGTCCTAGCTTACTCTCAGAGATGAGCGCTCGGCACGCGCGAAGTACTTCGCGGCACACCACTTCTACTGTTCCGTTTGACTGAGCTTGGTATGCGCTAATAAAGTGGTGGTTTGTGCCGAGTGCCAACGCCAGCTTAGCCATAACTTTGTTCTTGAAGTGGCTGCCTTGGCCGGAGACCCAAGTTTTTGGGGCTCCAAACGTGGCGATCCAGTCTCTGAGTGCTTTCACCGTGTTGTCAGTATCACACATGCGTGTTTTTACTAGCTAGACGAAGCTGCTGAAGTCATCCTTGAGTATAAGGATGCACTTCCACTTTTGCTCCCCTTCGCACATGTAGAGGTAGTTAAAATGTACTATCTTGTTTGGCCCACTTGCGTGTAGGGCGTGAGCGTGCTCTCATGTCACACGCAATTGCCCTTACGCGGACCGACAGTGCAAGCATTTGTTCACAAATGTCTTGATGTCATCGGTGATGCCTTGCCATGTAAAGTTTTCTTTGACATAGCTGCTGGTGACAGTTTGACCTCTATGTCCTACTGCCAACAGGTCCAGTGGACCGCAATGTCCGGTGATCAACAAATCGAGCTTGATTTGTTGATCTGCTTTTGGCACGTAGATTTTTCCGTCGTGAAAGAGATAACCAGGTGGTTGACGCGCGTCTCGCGTGAGCATGGTGGATTCTGCTTTAGACATTGATTTTTGTGCCTCCTTGATCTTGTGTAAGATGCAAGACGTGTCGTGTGACATGTTGTAAACTGCGGGGATTGGCACGTAGAGTCGCCGTACAGTGGAATTCGCACCCCAGCGTGTCATAAGAGCAGGGAAATAGTTTAATTCCCCTGGGACATGGCTAACCACATACTCGAATTGCGAGAGTATGAGCGCCCATCGCTGAATCTTAGACACCAAATATGCTGGCATGTTTGGGTGGCTCTTCAGAGGGTCAAAGATAAATATAAGATTTATGTGATCTGTATATATACTCGTTTCTGAGCAGGCTGTGGAATAGTCTGTCTGAGCCATCGCGTTGACCATTTCGAAAGCTTCCTTTTCGCATATGGACCAACGCGACATTGCCCCTGTGAAGAAGCCGCTAACGAACGCCAAAGGTTCATAGCGTTGGTCGGCTTGTGGCTTAGCCACGTCCTCCATAGGGATCTGTGTGAGAACACCGGCCCAGTAGTGGTCTGAGGCGTCGGTGTTCATACAGAGGCGTTTCTCCGGGTCTAAGTAGTTAAGTTGGACCCGCTCTGCAATGAGTAGTTTGATATCCTCAAAAGTTTTTTGAGTATCTGTTGTCCAGATTTCCGGCCCTAGTTGAACCTTTGCCAAAGCGTTCTTTTTAGAGCAGCAATGCTTCTCCATCACTTCCATGTGCTCTATGAAAGTGGTGGTGTGGAGGAGCCAATCGTCGAGCCAAATAAGGATATCACGCGCAATATCCTTAAATGCTTCTGTGGCCGCCACTTGAAAGTGTATGCCCGAGTTCTTGGCTCCTTGGAGCGAACGAAGCGTCTCGTGCAGTGAGTGCGATTCCGCTCCTCTGAACGTGTGCCTGTGCCTATCGTCAGGATGGACAGCCACTTGAAAGTAGGCGTGGGTCATGTCGATCTGCGCGAAGAAGTGGTCTCCTTGCAGATCTAGTAGCATCGTCTCCATTTTTGGCATGAGGCGATCGTCCTTGACCGTCGCGTTGTTTATCGGTCTCAAATCCACCGTCATACGGAACATGGCCGGTGGAGGCTTAGGCACTAGCAGAGGGGCGGCTATCGACTCTGCTGAGCGTACAGGCGGGACAAGGCCTTCAGTCTGAAGGACTTCGCATGCATCCGACAAAAACGCTTGTTTTTGTGGCGGATACCGTCTCGCACGTGATTGCACGGGTTTAACGCCCTCTTTGAGAGGGATACGGATCGGGGAGATTTTGCAAGCGGGGCGACCAGTTAACTTAGAGCTAAAAATATGTGTATATGTTTTTAGAAGTTTTCTACTCTGGCCTCAGCGCTTTTAGGGATCTGCTCTTTGTGATAAGGGTCAGCCATATAAGCTGCTATTGCATCATAGGCCCTATCTAGCATAGCAATGATTAGGGATTCCTCTTCTTTGGGGTCCACTTTCCTATTGTTAGGCAAGGTGTCCCTGCTTCCAAAGGGTCGGCGTCGTCCAAAAGCACCCGTGGATCCATCTGTATGGGCTTGTAGTCGGCGGCCTTTTGTGGAGTCCAGACTCGTCTGATGTCCCCCTCGTCTTTGAGGTTAGTGCCGTTGAGTTCCTCATAGTTGTTTACGAGGTACTCATTAATGTCGAAACCGATAGCTTGAGTAAAGGGGAGCCTTAAGATCATCTCGTTAGCTTGTTCGACAAGGGAGAGTTCAACGTTTTTGAACTCCACCGGGCCTTCGCTTCTGGTAAGTCGCAAAGTCTTTAGGTTCACGTGCGTGTCGCCTGTGTCGTTTCTGCCCTATAGCACCCTTTAGTATTAAAGGTGTGCTGGCGGCTGAGGTTGAGTACTTGATGTTTGCCTTATCAAACTCGTGGAGGTGTTTTCTACCGACAAGGTTGACGTCGACGCCGGTGTCAATGATGCACGTGAGGGTTGTGCCATCTATGCACTTCTCTGCTGCAGTGTGTTTTTGCACGGCTTGTAGTAAGCCTCGGTCGCTTGTTTTGAAAACCTTTCTCAATTACTTTGCCACTAGCGTTAGTGACAAAAGTTTTTAGCTTCTTCGTGCGAGGTAGCTCTTCGTTAGAGCTGTAGTTCGGGCACTTGCGTTCCCGGCACACGATACGTGCTTGTATCGCGCGTGTGGCCGGGTGTTGGAGTGTGCACACGTTAGCACTAGTGTTAGTGCTTGTGGGTTGCTTGTCTAAGCTTCCTCTTTGCAAGGTGGGGGTAGTGGGTAGGGTCGGGGTGGGCCTCCTCTTTTTTACTCTGCATCTTGAGGGAATTGTCCCAGTTACGCTCCTGCTTACGCCTTACGTTAGTGAGGTAGGTGTCCCACGTGTTGATGTACTCGTCCTGCGTCATGTTTACGACATGCGGGCAGGACAGGAAGAAATGGTGCTGGTACTTGCACTTCTCCTGATTGATGCAGAAGTGGGGATGGTCGTCATCGTAGGCCATCATCCAATTCATCTTGTATTGGATGTTGGATCGCCGAAGGTGGCGCGGAGCGTGTGTAGCACGTCTTCGCGCGGCTTGTCCAAAATCTTGAACCGGAGTTTTGAACGGACTCGCTGCGCCGGCTCACCCTGTACGTGCCGTACCTGGCCGCTAGCTTGGTCGCCTCGGCCTCCGCGTGACGGCTTACCATGGCTGCTATGGCCTCCGCATCGTGCGCGGCCGCGACCTATGTCTCGGCCGCGGAGTCCTCCTTGTCCTCGACCGGCGCGCGCTCCATCGTCGCCACAGCTGTTTCCGCGTCCGCGCTGCGTGGGGGGGAATGTTTCCTTGTGCTCGTGTCTTCCAGGCGGGAAGAGGTAGGCGCGTCCGCGGCCTCCTCCTCCGCCGCGCTGCTGCTTTCCGCTTGCTGGACGCTCGCATCCGCGGCCTCGTTGTGAGTGTCCGCCCATTTGGCTGCCTGTGAACAGGTTAGCCATCTGCTGGTACGGGACCTGGTCCGCGGACACGTTGGTGTGGCCGCGGTTGTGGAAGTCGAGAAATGCGGCGCGGAGTTCCTTGTTGAGCGACTCGAATTCGTCGCGGACGGCATGGTCGGATTCTCGAAGCTTCATGAGACGCTCGCGTAGGGAGGTGTGAGAGATGAGGCTGCATATTGTCTTATTAAGATCGCAGTTATCGCCTTCTTTCTCTAGAATGCCCTCTTAGTCGAGGGAGTCGAGGAACTCTTGGTAGATAGACGCCAAAACATGTTGGCGCTCGTAGTGAGCGCCTTGTCTTGCGGCCAGCGTAGGTTCTGGTCCCGCAGGAAGGTAGATGGTCGAGGGATCTCGCGTTGTTCCAGACGACGAGTGTACATGTCATACAACTCGTCGTCCGTGACGTCCTCGTTGCTCGGCTTGCTGCCATCCTCGCGGTAGTATCCGCCGGCGGCAAGGTGAACCTCGAGCCACTCCGCGGGGATCGTCTCCTTGAATGAGGCCACTGATGGGTGCTTCTTGTCGTCGACCTTGGGCTGCTCTCGCCGGACGTACGTCTTGTACGCCTGGATAGAGCGGACGGGTAAGAGGCATTCGTCGAGAATGCGCGTCTTTGGCGGTGCCTCCCATGTGCCCGGGAGCACGAGCTCCTGTAGTGTCTCTACTAGAGGCTTGAGGCTTGGCGCGGTTGGTGTCACATGACGTGCGTCAGGGAGGAGGTGCCTCCATTTCTCGCTCGTGATCTCGTCTATGCGCCATGCAATAAACGCGTTGCGTTCGACCTTGTCGGTCAGGGCCTTCGCAAACTCCTCCATGTTGGCGCTTTGCGACACTTCGTGTGAAGTGGGTGAGACGTCTGTCGCGCGGTAGTGGCAGCGAGCTGCTCGGCCTCGGCCTTCTCTGCTGCTGCGATCTCAGCCTGCAACGCGGCAATTTGGGCGGCCAGCTTGTTCCTAAGCTGAGCCGCCTTGCTGAGGGGGGGAGGTAGGCTCGGTCTTCTTCACGGGCTTGAGGAGCACGTCGTGTGCCCCCCGTGATATTTTCTTATCACTGCCCCAGATTACACGGAGGATTGTGTCGTCGAATGCATGTACGGCCCATTAGTGCGTGAATGCGGCCTTCGCTTTGTCAAACGCCGCCGCGTTCGCATCCTGGCGATGCTCTTCGGCTTGGTGCTCTATCTCCGCGTCCCAATCGGCTTCCTCGTCGAGCTCCTCGCGTGCCTTCCTGTTCATTCGTCGCCTGCAGTCGTCCTTTCCGGGGCCGATTGACTCGTAGTCCTTCTCGGCGTATAATTTCGGCGCCGATTTGCGCCGCAGTCTTTGCGGGCTTCGGCGACGCTGTCTTAGTCTCGCTAGCGATGGCAGACAGGACCGGTCCCAACTCGCGTGTGACGTTGGTGACGGCGGTGTCACCGTCGTTGCTGACGGTGCCCACGTGTGTGGGATTTGGGGTCAGGGCGGCGGTCTTCTTCTTTTCCGCCTTCTTCTTCTAAGCTTCTTCGGCCTTCTTCTTGTCGGCGGCTGCGGTCTTCTTCTTTTCGGCCGCCTTGGCCTCGCGTTTTTCATAGGCCTTCTTCATCTCGGCCTCCTTGCGCTTCTCTTCGATGTGGCGCGCCTTGTCGGCCTTTTCCTTGTTCACGCGATCCTTGTCGCGCTGTTTCTGGTACGCGGCCGCCTAGTGGGCCTTCTTGTCGACGCGCTCCTTGTTGTTGCGGCCACTCGTGGGCGGCTGGGTGGGTGGGGAATCGTCGGCCTTGCGCCCTTTCGCTTTGCGCGCGCTCTCTGTGGTTGCGGTGGGCGGGCGTCTCTCGTCTGAGTTACCGTTCCCGCCCCGATTTCGAGAACTCTCTCCGAGTCCTGCCAACGTAGTGATGGCTGGGCATTATCCTTGAATGACGGTCTATATATCACCTTTCGGGAATTTGAATTGATGAGCACTGCTCAGGGAGGCCTTGGAGGAGAGGGTGACTTGAGCGGAGGGGATAACTCTAGACTACCGCAAAGGGGGAAAGAGAGTTAGCACCCAATAGAACGCACATGTAAGATGATGTGTGAGCGTTTGCTCCTCTTGGGGCCAGGGTGGTATATGTATACCGCCCGTGAAATAATTCGATGTCGGCCGGTCAAACCCTAACGGCCTTTCTAAGCTGTGTATGAGGCTGGTTTGTACTGGCCAACTCACTGTGCTTTGCTGGAAGTGGCTGTTGCTGAGAGTCGTTTGGATCTCTCAGCAGAGTCGTTGCGACTCTAGCCAAACGTCACTCCCGTACGTGTCTAGCTTGTCATCTAGTATTAGATGGCAGTGACGTCACTGTACGCAAAGCACTTGACGTGCTATCACGTGATCGTGTACATCAGCGCCCTGTAGGCGAATAGGGGGCCTGGGGCCGCTCAAATGGCGGCGAGCGGGCATTTCGGCCACGTCCTCATCACCTGAGTCACTCTCAAAAGTGTTCGAGTTTCCAGCCTCAGTACCGGTGCCGAACACGGCGTTCTCGTGAACCATCAGTTACAGTTTGTATGCAGTTGAGGAGATAAAGAAGGGAACGCGCGCAGGCAGGATGCGAGAGTTTGTCCAGAAGTGTCGTGGTCGACGGCGAGGTCAAGTCGAGCCCCAGTTGAGCGTGAGTCAGAACTCCTCGCCGGGGACATTTAAAAAACGTTTTCACGGGCTGGAAAGTTACACCATATTACGCTTGTGATTGGCCGACACTTTCGCAGCATTTAGAAGAACGAACATATTTCAAAACTTAGACCTGTTATTGTGCAGTATGAGTGATGTAAGGAACTTTACCAAACCTTTACCAAATCTTTACATTTACACAGTCCTAAAGTAAGTTTCCTTTACTTTACATACACCACAATTCAGGCAAAGTAAGTTACTCTTTACTTTACCAAATCGCAAATCTCGTAAAGTAAATGTTTAACAAAGTAAAATAGTGTAAAACCCTTAAATAAAAGTAAAGGGCCATTATAAAGGTTTTCGTAAATTCCCAAGGCTGTTTATAATATTATTATTGTCATTTCTATTGTCATGCGCCACATTATAATATGTAGCGGGGTACTTTAGAATTGCTGGTTTCGTGCACATAAGTCAAAAAAAGATACAGCCGTTTTAGTTTTTTTTCCCCAACACTGTACCAAATTGCACCACCATTTTTGGGCCAGAAATGAAGGTGGGTAAATGAAATTTATTTCCTGTTTTCTTTCTCAGTCGCGCTTCTCAAACGTCATACGAAGTTGTACATTGGCTGCGGTTACACAAGCATGCGCATGAGAGAATAATGGGCATGGACGCGGATCACGGCGTGCGATGTGAGCTCGTGCAAGGCGTTGCCGGGCGTACAGCCACCATGAAATCAATCGGCCCAAACCCGTTTCCAGCGGCGTGTGGCGCGTGGAGTTAGTTCAACTACACAAACTTTGTGCTTGAAGCTCTCTGCGCCTCGAGCCACACTGTGGCTGGCAGCGTGCAAGTTTTGCGCTTCCAGCCACAGTGCAGCTCGAGGCGTGGCGGGAGCTTTGTGACCGGCTCTAGGCGCGTGCCCTCTGGCCCGTTTAGAGTATTTTTAATTTGTTCTCCTGGCTTCCGCGCCACACGCCGAGCGCACAGGAACACTACGTCGGCATCTATCTCGAGCCCAATGGGTTCGGCGGTCAGAGTGGCACAGATTGTCCGCGACGCGGACAAACTGTACCACCATGGCCCGCCAGGGGCAGTGCACGTGGCGCTACTTGCATAATACGCGGCGCTAGTAGCATATTATGCCAGTAGTGCCGCGTGCACTTCCTCTGTTCCGCTTATACAAATCGGTCTTCGCATGATATCCTCGCTTTCTCGATGGAAACGAGAACAGCAGCAATTTTTGCGAACGACGCTCACGGCGATGGGAGCTTCGATCTTGAGAGGCTGTATATGCAGAAGGGGAGATGAGCGTATGGTAAATGAGAGATGGCTAAGTGCACAAAATCAGATTCCCGCGCTCGCGACGCGACGAAGAACCTGTTTGAAAGCGAAGGGCTTTTCATATTTTTCAAAAGATAAAATATGTCGACGGAGTTGGAAAGTTTTTAACATTTCACTCAATTAGCCTTAGAAAAGTGGCCAATCAGACACACTGAACTGGTACCTCCGTTTTTTGGCACTTAATTGCACAGGAAATAAGGGACAGACAGTGCAGTTTCCCCACACAGATTTGCTGGGCAGGGGTCTGTACCTTCCGAGCTGTGGACAGAATTCTGTGCACAGAATATGTACGTGACTTCCACGGACTGAATCAATGAAAGAAATATGCACAGGTCTGTGCTGTAATCTGTTCGTTTTTCTCTCACATCTGCTGCCCGTGGCAGCGAAGTACAGATTAATGGGATATTTATCTGTTATAAAGACTGTCGCTATTGTAGCTATGGACTATCTGTCTCTTTCATGTTCATACTGTTGCTGTACTCGTGAGAGAAATACAGAGTGATTGCTTATTTATCCGTTAGATAGTGAGGCCGTTGAAAAGCTTGGCTTAATGACTGACAGAAGTATACGTACAGAAACTGTCAGTAATGAAGCTGCGGACTATCTGTCCCTTTATTGTTCATACTGTTGCTGTACTCGTGAGAGAAGTACAGTGTGATTGCTTATTTATCTGTTAGATTGTGAGGCCGTTGAAAAGCTTGGCTTAATGACTGACAGAAGTATGCGTACAGAAGCTGTGTCTGAAAAGAAAGGACAGCGTACAGACTTCAAATTTAGGTACAGCGACAGGTGGACAGACGCAGAAGGAGAGATGCTGTCCAAGGAAATCTCATACATGAGAAGAAGCTAACCATGTCTGTTACATATAGAAGAAACAACCTGAAGGGACAGAATGTATGTCTCATAGTTGACAACAGCTTCTGTTGTTCCTGTGCTGTTACACAATCTGTGACTACCGACCTCTGTAATTATCTGGGACTAATGTTTTGTCCGTCAAACAATAAGAGAATCAATTGGACAGCATCTAACACTGTGGGTTTGTGTTAGCCAAAACTTCCAACCAGTGCTGTCACAGAAAGCAACCTCGTATAAGTAGGATATAAAGAGTGACAAAGTTTCTGGGGCAAGTGCTATCATAAGAAAGCTGTGTCATATTCTGGCACTAAGTTTGAAGGTTTCTCGCTGTGGAAATATGAAAGGCCAAGTAAGCTATCCTGTCAAGCCTGAAGCAGAGTCTGTGGCAGAATACCTGAAGATAACGGGCCGGCAGATTTGGAGGCACAGAGCCTGTGACAGAAAACCCGTACCATAATCAGTAATGATTAAGCTGTTAAAACTTCTTTCACTGTTTTCAAGGGGTGGATCTAAGCACAAACCTAAAGGCACTCATTCTGTGACAGAATGAAAAGTACAGGCGCAGGCGTGGAAATTTAAGTACAGCTTCTGTCATTCTAAGAAAGGCGCAGAAACCGAAGGTGTATTATATAGTAACTAGTACAGCTCAGAATTGCCACAAGAACAATTTAACAAACCGATCGAAAAGCTAATCCAGCTCTTCAAAACTTGATAAGAGTTCAGCTTTCGCTGCTGATGCATTCTCAGTTTCGCCACCAACTGTAGCCCGGGCTACAGGCTTGAAATTTTGATGAAATCGTGCTCCTGAATCGACCGAAAGTCCCAGAACTCATTGCTGCCTTCATGAGCCTTCTGCAGACTCGGGTAACGATAGACACCAAAAATAGAGCAATCCTCATCTTCCAGTGTATTACTCTTCGCCCTCCTGACCAAACCCGCAAACTGAGTGACACAACCATGGAAAAGTGCGAAGATGTCGTCGAACGTAGCCCTATCTCCCCGAAGCATTAGATCGAAGAACACTCGAATCGCCCAACCCCTCGTATTTCTGATCTTGTTCAAAGAGAGCTGTGACATCGTCATCTTCAACAGACACTCCGCTACTAGGTCTGGAATCACGAATTCCGTTTTTCCTTCCTACGACGTACCAGGGACATGAAGAGTTAGACACGGAAAACAGTAACAATGACAGTGACGTATAACGGAAACGAAAACAAATCAAAATAAACCCACACAACTCCAGGATCAGCTTGCCTTTTTCGCACTAGGCACTTCACCGTAACTGTCAAGAGTTTACCGTGTCCGCGTCGGTAAGAATCCTTAAGCAAGCCTCCTACATTCTTGTGATACTCCGAGAAATCTTCGTCTGAAACTGCGTTGTATTCTTGAGATGTCTCATTGTAGTCACCTTCTTAGACTTCACCGTCCTTGGGGGGCATCGCCACGTCGTCATCGGCGATCGCCAACGTGAGTGGCTTCGTTAAATCTTCTACGGAGAGGAGCATCACCTTGACGGGCAGGAAAACAGCAATCCACGCCTTCTTGCGGTCCAAGCAGTGAGACTTGTACAATGACGTGAAACCACGAGAAGCCGCCGTGTGTTTATCCATGGCATTCCAGTCAACACTGCAGTTCAGGACATGCGCATCTGGAAAACCTTCCGGTATACCCCTT
>JAULCF011448986.1:0-13562 GCA_032361265.1 Devaleraea mollis
GGCATGCCTACGCCAGGACTCCGGAAGCGGGCGTGGCGCAGGCAAAGGCCTGCGCGCACAGGACAATCGAGGAGGACGAGGAGCCTATCGAGGAGGAGCCCGAGGCCGCGGAGCCCCTCAAGGAGGCACCCGTGTGTTTCGCATCACAGGCGAAGAAAGCCCGATGCGCAGAGTTCTTTACAAGATTGGTGACTTGCGCCGCGACTCCGTGATCGAGATGGTGGGTCTAAACCCACACGATGCCAGGTCCCAGTACGAATTCCGCCGCTGCCAAGGACTCGATCTACAGGGCCAATCCCCGTGTATAGGAAAGGACACATGCATTGGGCAGTACCATTCCTTCTGCGACTTCCCGAAAGCCCCGTACGGCGACGATTTCGCTAACATCTGGGGCTACTGGACCAAGGCGGAGGAGCGGTACCAGAAGAAGCGGTGAGACAACCATGTCAAGCAGGCGCGTAAAGATACGGAGGGACCCGGCTCTGCTTCCTTCTTCCCTACTTGAAAAATTAGTGTAGCCACGCCCAAGTCCGATGGCTCTCGTAAAGATTCCATGAACTTGGGAGCATGGGCCAGTTACGCCCAAGACCGATGGCCTTCGAAAAGAGTCCATGGGCTTAGAGCACGAACAACAAAGTTCAGTCGACTTCAACAAAGAAGTCGATGATTAAATGTAACTTTACGAGCCCTCGGCGCGCGCATTCCCCTCGAGGATCTTGGCGTGAGTACGCAAGCGACCCTACCCAAGTACTCGAAAAGAGGGCTTTTGTAGCAAAAAAGATTATAACAATTGTCACCAACGACAAAGGCAAAGTAATTGCACGAGGTTTTCAAAATGACCAGTCCACAAAGAGACAACGGATGCAAGCCAGCCCTCATCTAGGCAACATATTTACGGCGCCAATGCGTTCTGTATCATTGATATCATTGATACAGGCTCGGACGTTAATATGCTTGGCCACAAACACCTCAAGGTGTTTGAAAAAGCCGGCATCTCTTACAAAATTAAAGATGCAGCGACGTCCTTCACAATGAAATGTGCGTTCGGTATGGCAACAGCTACAGCCAAGGAGATATTCACACTATCTGCCTTGCGGCTAACCACAGCTGAAGGTCCGGTCAAGTTTACTAAACTGAATACTTTCGTCAGCTTTCTCAAGGAGATACCGATGGATGTTCTTAGTATGAACATCCAGCTGTATCTCCTTGAGAAAGCTGACGAAAGTATTCACGGCCTGCCGTTCACGGATAGAGTTGGTTTTATTATCAGCTCACATCTGGCTAAAAATAAAGCGAAAATCGATGGCTAGAACTTGGATCTCCCATATGGTGTTCAGGGTGTATCGATACTTGATCAAGTACGCGGCGGATTCACTCTGCGAATTGGGCCGGCGATTACGTCCCAATCCAGATGGATCCGAGCGAGCCTCTTTATGACGCAGACCCATTAGAGGAGGAAGCACCTTGTCTAGTTATAGGTCAAGTAGATCCTAAGGAGGAAGAGGCTCTAGTTTCTGCTATGAAAGATAGGGCCTATGATGCAATCAAAAGATATAGGGATGACGCTTTCTATCGAAAGCAGATCCCTATGAACGCTGTGGCACAGGTAGAATACCTTATATAGGAATACCGTTCAGTATTTTCTTCAAACCTAACTGATATACCGCCCTGCAACGTAGACCCCATTCTCATTCCTCTCAAGGAAGGAGTTACGCCAGTGCAAAGCAGGGCGCGCCGATATCCGCAAAAGAAAACAAGCCTTTTTGTCGGATACGTGCGCAGGACTTGAAGGTTAAAATCGTCCGCCCCATTCGCAGAGCCGAGTGGGTAGCCACCCCACTCATCGTCCTGAAGAATCCACCGGCCATGTTACGAATGACGGTGGACCTTAGACCGATCAACAATGCAACGATCAAGGACAATAGGCCTATGCCTAAAATGGATACAATGCTTCTCGATGTGAAGAAGGCTCACTTCTTCGCGCAAATGGATATGGCTCATGCTTACTTCCAAGTAAGCATACATCCAGCGAGTAGGCATAAGCGCACGTTCAGAGGAGCCGACTCGCATACGCTGTATGAACCGCTCCGCTCCCTGCAAGGTGCGAAAAATTCTGGCATTCATTTGCAAGTGGGAGCCACGGAAGCATTTAAGAATATTTCCAAAAATATTCTCATCTGGCTTGATATTTGGGTCCACGCCATCACTTTCGCCGAGCACATGGAATTGATAGAAAATTTCCTTGGGCTCTGCCGAGATTGGAATTTTACCCTCAGCCCGGGTAAGTGCTTTCTCGTAACAAAAGTCAAAGTGGTGCCGCCGAATCATTACGGCGGCAGGTATCACGCTTGATCCCCGCCGTATCGACGGTTTACTCTCCATGCAGAGGCCGGAGACAGCCGGAGACCTCTAACAATTTATCTAAACGATGAATTGGATGCGCAAGGGTATCCCTGAGTACAACAAGAATGTTGGTCGACCAAATGGATCCATTGCAAGCCCTGATTTTAACCTTAACAGAAAGGCACGGTTCTAAGAATGTGCTGGAGAAGGTGAAGCTGGGGTCTGACATTTGGACCCAAGAGATTCACAAGCTTTTCGAGGATCTCAAGCAGCTTTTCGCAGAGAGAGTCACACTCAGCCACTTGAATCCTGGAAAGAGGCTGTGCATGAACACCGATGCCTCAGAACACTACTGGGCGGGTGTTATCACACAAATCCGAAGGGAGGATGCGGCTAAGCTTCAAGCAGAGCAACGCCACGAACCACTAGCCTTTGTCAGCGGCGCCTTTACCGGCGCCATGTCAAGGTGGTCGATCTGTGAGAAGGAGGCGTTTTTGCCATGGTCTACTCCGTGGCACAGACGGACTACTACCGTGACTCAGTGCGACAAACACACTCTCTCTCTCTAAACACGCGCCCTCTCAGCCCGGTGTCCAGCAAGAATCAACTCAGTGTGGTAGCGGTAGTTTCTTGTTCATGTAATCGACGGGCCACGGGAAGTGGGTTGCAGCACCGAAAACGTGCTTGAGGAATCTGTGGCGGGCACTGATGGGTAGGCTCCAGCATTAACTACAGTTCTTCTCACGAGTAATTTCCACGAAATGCGCTAAATTTAGCAGCTATTTCTTAAAAAAAGGGTGCGCATGCGCAGCATTTCAACATAGTCACTGTTTGAAATGTTACGATATTGATTTGCGCCTTGGCGTTTGGACCGCGGTGGAGTTTAAACGTGCAATTCACTTCGCCAGACATGTGTTTCATCATAATGTTTTCATGTGATTGAATTTTAAAATAAAAATTCTCTCACCTCAAAACATATATGTTTTGAGGTGAGAGAAGTTTTACAATATTGTGTGTTGTGAATCACAGCACGCAATGTTTTGAGGTGAGTGAATTTAAAATCGAGATTGAACTCGTGATCCTCCCCCGTAAACACCATTCGTGATCACAGCCGGTGATCACGAGTGATGTTTACAAAACCGCCTGCGCGAAAATGTTGAGCTTCCGCCGGCCTCAGCCTAGCCATGTAGAATACGGGGACTCGCCGGGGGCCGATCACTGATCGGTAAACACCGCCCACCCACTAACCCCAGCCCCTGCCGTGGCCACCCTGCCCTCGCCTGCAGGCACAGCCCCAGGCACTGGCGACGCGCCGCCGAAACGTCCACCGTCTACATTTCTTAAACCACCCACGAACCTCCCATATACCCTAGAGATCCTCCTCACGCCTCCACGGCCGTGCGAAGTCCGCGTTACCTTTCCTGGCTTCAACCTCAATCACGCGTCCATCCTCTTCCAGAGTCTGCTTCGCAACTTTTACTTTGCGGCGCCCGGATCGGCAGCGGAAGACACTGCGTACAAGGTGTGGACTGTATCCTAAGAACTTGTCTTGCGCAAGAAGCTGCGTGGGGATAGTGGCTGGCGCAATCGTCGGGACTCCTCGCAGATATTACCCAAAGACTCAAATGAGTACGGCGAGCTGTGGAAGGAGATGCTCTTGGCGCACGAGAAGCGCCTGGAGCTTGAGAAATCCGCCACCGCTAGAAGTGCTTCCCGTGACGCAGGCACCGAGATTCGTCGCCGAAAATTCACGCATATCGGCATCGATCGCCGAATCCAAGGCATACCCGGCGTCGCTTCAGGTGGGTTGCAGCGTCAAATCTGAAAAATACGCCATCGTACACGAAGATGGATACGCTTTCGTAAAGATCGGTCACGACCCGACGTACATCAGCGTCTCTTTCGATGCATGCAATTAATTCAACAGGACGAGCCGGGCGGAGATTCTCAGGAATACTGCCGAACACGCTAAATTCCTCATTAGTTTCGCAAACGACTAGTACGCGAAGGTGTAGCCGTTTCTGCGCTTCGGGGACGAGTACTTGCGCAGCCAGGAGGGAACTCAGAAAAGCGATCCTGCTAGTTCCCTCATGTTCTTCCTTGCCATCCACCCCATCGTCCAGCACATTGAAGCGGAATGCGACCTCAGTGAGCATCACTGGTACGCGGACGATGGGCTGCCCGTCGAAAAGATTGACCTGGTCAAACTTGCCCTCGACATCATTGCCGAGTATGGCGAGAAGATCCGATTCATTCCTCAGCCAACGAAGACGAAAGCCTTTTGGCCTACGCAAAGCAGCTTCCTTCTCCAACCGCCAACTAAAGCCTACTACTTGGATCTTTGACCGCCGTCTGATAGCGTCAAGATCCTTGGCGTCCCTCTTGGGTCGCCGGAGTTCGTCCCCACGTTTATAAGCAAGAAGATGGACGCCATCGATGAATCTC
Source organism: Devaleraea mollis (assembly GCA_032361265.1). Taxonomy (NCBI): domain Eukaryota; phylum Rhodophyta; class Florideophyceae; order Palmariales; family Palmariaceae; genus Devaleraea; species Devaleraea mollis. The sequence goes on from JAULCF011448986.1 coordinate 4,789, forward strand.
TCTCTCGTCGCAAGCGTCCCAGACGGCCTCATCACCCACAACATCCACCGCGTCACTTCGTCGGCATGCCGCATGACGCGCCTACTCCGCTTAACCACCCCGGAGGACGTGATGAAGTTGTTGCGCGAATTTGACGAGCGGCAGAGTGTATGGTTCGAAATAATTTTCAACGTCCAGCGATCTGACACCGCTCGCCACTCATAAATGATCCCTCGCTACCTCTCCAGCCTTGGCCTGTACGCAGCGGAAGACATCGTTCCGTGCGCCTACGTCGGCAGCCTCGTTCAGTCAGCCGACGTTAGAACGGTCGAACTCCGGCACGCGCCGAAGATGGACTCCATCCAGACCATCTCCCAGCCGCTCATCGACGCCCTCCAGAATTCTTTGGCCGCCGAAGCAGACGGCGTACTCGCGCGGCGCGACCCTATCCTCCTCTCTGGTTTGCCTGAATCAACACAAACAGTCTTTGTTCAGGTTGCGTTCTAGAAGAGGCTGAGAGACGTGCTTGGGGAGGAGGAGTTCCACAGTTTCTTCTGCGATCCAAAAGCGCGAGTACCTCTGTTAAAGCACATGCTGGCTGAGGACTGGGCCTTTCTCTACACTCACCGTCGCATCCTTTCCCTCCTCCGCCCTTGTGCCAACGCCTTTCTATCCACAAAGCCAGATGATGCGCCGTTCTGCTCCAAAGATATGTGGAGCATAATGATGCGACTCTACCTCGGATTCTACGTTTATGATGATTCGTTCTCACCAGTATGGATGCGATGCAAGTGCTGCAAAGAGCTCGTCTTGGAAAAGCTCGGCATCCACGCCATCTCCGTCTGCTTCACCGGCTGGGGACATGGCCCGACACGATCGTCTTGCGGCCACCTTCCTCAAATTGCTCGCGTCTCCAGCCGGCCGCGCCTTCCAGGGCAAGTACGGCCGAGGGGAAGCAGAAGGCCTCCTGCTCTGATATCCCTATTGCCCAGCTGAAGCCCTCTTCTTCTCACCGCCCGGAGCCCCCGGCTAAAACTCTGGCAGACCAACAGTCATCGACTTCCTGGTGACTGGCAGTTTCAACACAACGAAACTCGAAGGTCGACGAGTATCTCGCAACTCCGCCTCATCCTCAGACGCCATCACGGCCGCCTGCGAGGTGAAGAAGGCGAGGGAATGCCACCGAAAAGTACGCGTTATGTGGAAACACGCCTTTTCCGGTGTCCCGTTCCCTGGCTCTACAAAAGAAGCGCCTCTGCCGCCTGGCGGCCTTGAAGAGGTCAGCGGTTTCAAGTTCCGAAGCGCGGCTTCAACGCGTTTGGAAGCTGCTCCGGGGGCACGGCATATTTACTCATGTCGTACGCCCAGAGAGTCTCTGATAACCAAGGCACCACCCCGAAGCGCGGCTTTGATCACGTTTATGGTAGACTAAGCTATTGCATTTGGAGCTCTAATGCCCAAGCCGTAATTATACGTAGGCTGAAGTCAAATTGGCCGGCTCACTAACCTGTTTTTGAATGGCAAACCACTTTATATAAACATTTTAACCGTCCGACGACTGTACATAGAAAAGCTTCACACACTGTACTGTATTGCGTAGAAGGCACCTTCCCAGAGACGCCAGTCCCCGATGAGATGCCCGACTTGGGCTTCAAATTCCTCCCGATGCTATTTGATATATATGGTGGCTGTTCCGCCAAGGCTCAAACTACGTTAGAGAGATACGCGAGGCGCGCAGCCATTCGTCAAGGGAATACAACAAAGCGTTTCTACGACAGACTTTGCTCGCGAATTAGCTTTTTCATCTAGAGTGCGAATGCGCAGTGCGTTATATATGCGCCAGCCTAGATCTATTGTGACTATGTAGCCTAGCTCTGAATGGCAAAATTTATAGCATAAACGTGACATAGTACTGTATTGAGGATCGTACATAACAAAAAGGTGAAGAAAAAATACAGTATGATATTATTCTGGTGAAAAGTAACGCAAAATAAAAAATCTCAAAATCGAGATTGAACTCGTGATCCTCTCCCGTGAACACTTTTTTAATAAAATATGTTTATTAATTGATGGAAAGGATTAGAGGCTAGCGGCGTCGGCGTGGCGTTGAGCTCTGCGAACGAGGCTGCCTCCAACTATCTTGTCGTGCGTAGCGGAAGCACTGGGCAGATGCTTTAGCATTCCCACACTGTGTCACTGTGGCACTGGGGAGCTGACCGGGATGGGGACGCGGTGGCTCGGTTGCAAGGTGCGTTAGTGGCGCAAAGATGGGTCTTCCCCATGACGGCTGCGCAGCGGGAACACAGGCGTTTGTTGCGAGCGTTGAGTAATTCCGCAAAGACGCCGATCTGTGCGGCCGTCGAAGACGCGAGGAATGGGGGTGGAGAGGTGGAAGTGTTTGACGTGGGTGATGCAAGAGCCTCCGAGGCTGAGTCAAATGGTGAAGGTTATGGACTCTATCCTCTCCTCCTGCACGATGTAAATGTGCAGGAGAAGGGAGGGGCCGACGCCGCAACATGAGGTGGGTTAGATTGTGGCCGGGTCATGGGGTCGGTGGGGTTGTGGGCAGCGGAGGCGCGTGATTTCGGGGACATGGTCTTGTTGTTCTTGACTTTGATCGTAAGTTGATAATTTCCTAATGTACAAACTATTTTCAATAAATGATTCAATTCTACTGGTGAGACTCATAGATACAATTCGATCTTGATCTTGTCCTTGGGTGATACCTGTGGAGTTCATAATCATGATATCTAAGAGGGCGAGTCTTTTCCTCACCGGGAGAATACTCGCCCAATGCCACGACTGGATTACAAAAACAGTGGAAAAGTCCAATCGCGTTAAAGAGAGGACCCTCATCGCTGCTCAGGAAGGGCATAGTAAGCGCGTCCTATGAAAGCACTGCCCGGATGAGTACCCTTCAAGACCACAGGAGGCGCAGTTGACGTCGCTGGCTGCGCCAGCACCACTGATCATACGCGCCTTCCCTGTCGAGTGGGCGCGGAGCGGAAAAGACACCAGGGAGGAAACCAGAAGAAAATGGGCAGTTAGAGTCAGATAAGGTCGGAAGGAAGGACGTTTCGGTGAATAGGTAGGTCTGTGGATGGGGGTTGTACATGGGTGGTGGGTATATGGTTGTATCTGGGTCATGATGGTGGGAGGGAGCGGTATTGGAGAGATCGAAGCAGCATTTAGAAGTGCTCATCGTTATCTTTCGATATGGATTCTGGCGTTGCGCTCATATTTGCTGAGAGCGTATCATCGGAGACCGTCTTGTCATCGATTTCTGCTGCAGAGGTAGGTGCAGATTTGGGGCGGTGACAGAGGCACCTGCATGGTTGATGGCGGGCTCACTGCTGAGGTCCATTCCGTAGGTCCTGGTGGTTTCCTCCGATTTGAGGTCTTGCTGCGTCTCGGCGTCGTTGTCGACGTCCGAGGATACCGTCGTTGGCATGTCCATCATGGCGATGACAAAATTCTCCTCCTCAGCGGATAACTGAACAATTAAGTCGCTGAGGAGGTCGTGCGGTATTTAGGCTTGAGTCGGGTCCTGGTAATCGTATCGGAAAGTTTCGGCTCTGTGGAGGAGTGTGTAAGATAAGGCTACCGCGATAGGCGACTCTCTGTGACTGCTTTGGGCGTCCCGACGCAGGTAGGGGCTTATATCTCCGTCGTCAGCCTGGATGGCCTGTTCGAGGGCGTTGTGCAGGCTGATACATGCTTCGAGCGCGTTGTGGCTGCGCTTGACGCAGGCGTCTGGAGATTTTACCGCCCGGACGGCCTTGACGTTGGCGCCGGCCTGGACGCAGACGGCGGCGACATGATCGCTGGTACTTCGAGCGTGGTCTGTGGCGGAAGGGTTTTTGGCTCCGACATGAGCAGACATGACGACTGTGGAATCGTAGGAGTACGAGGGGGATTCTTCAGCGGCTGAAACGTCGAACAGGGCCCTGGAGTCCTGTGAGATAGGCGCACCGTCTTCGTCGTTACTAGGTCAACGGCGTCAATAGGGCCGACAATTTATGGCATGCCACCAGTGTCGGCATTGCCGTCTACGAGGCGCCCTACGCGCTCTACGGGACTGAGATCTTCCGCTTCTTCCGGGCCTTCGGGACTGTGGTCGTTCTATTCTTCCTGGCCTTCGGGACACATATTAGCCCCTTCTTCTAGGCAAGCTGCAGGCGGACAGGCTTCAACAGTAGGGCTGGAACCATTCACGTATTCGGAGTAAACACAGGCCTGAGCCTCAGCACTGCGGGCCTCGTCGCTCTCATAATAGACAGACGCATCAGTTGCAGTTTAATAGGCCTCGGCGTTCGAGGCGTCTACCATGTCCGCGTCGACGGCGTCGACTGCGCCGATTTCGGCGGCGTTGGTAGCCGTCTAACGCGCGTCCTACGCGGCATTGGCAGCCGCTACGGTCTCGGCTTCGTTCTTCTTGGCGGCCCGGATGTCAGTGGTCACCATCTTGGCATTATGATTGATGGGGCACTTGGAAGCCTCGCCGTATTTACGCAGGAGGATGGTAAAGACTTTGTCGGGGGATTGCGGCGAGCCAATGTCAAGCTGGGCATTGGCCTGGGACCTAACAAACTCAACACGCTCGTTGTGCAGGCGGTCGGCCAGCAAAATTCTCGGATGGGACGTCTGGGGCATCACGCGAGCGTTTCCGCAGTTGCTCAGGAATAAAAGGGATAGCGAAAGAATCCTTGAGCCTCTCGCGAAGCCCAGTGAACTGCTCAGTTTGCAGACGGGCTCGACGGTCAGCTGCGGAGATGCCCGCGTGCTTCTACAGGATGGCCACGTTTTCCAGCTGCATTTTTGCGACGAATGCCTAGAATTGGTTCAAGTTTACAGGCGTGGCGATGTAAGGCGACGAGGGAAGCAAGAAAGGGATGTGTGAAGGCACGGCGGCCGAGTAAGAGAGCTCAGCGGAGGCGGACGGAGGAGAAGTCGTAACAATAGCATGGGAGTTGGCGGACGAGGCTACGGCTGTCTTTTAAGCGGCGTGGGTGCCTACCATCGCGTCGGCGACGCGCCGAATGTTGTCGCCGCGTTTGGCCTTGATATTGACATAGACGTGGGGGAGAGGAGGTCTGACATGAACTTGTTGATGGCGTTGTCGACGACGCCATCGACGACGACCGGCAGCTTAAACACGACATCGGCGATACACTTCGTCATTGAAGCGGAGAAGAAGTCGCGGTTAGCTTTGTCTAGGCCGCGGTGGAGGTCTAGGTGCTCTTCGCTCGGCAGATTTAAGTCGCGGCGCGGTGTCAATACTGTTGCTCCGATGCCGTGCACGAAAATTTGTGCCCTGCGCAGCGCTCCGATAATGGCCGGGCCAAACATGTTTGAGCCGCGGCTTTCCGTGCGCGTCTTGTAGAGCGCCGCTATGTAGTCGGTCAGGACGCGGAAGCTGTTGATGAAGGAGTTGAGGAGGGAAAGAAGAGGGAGAATTTTGGGGTTGTCCTCGGAATGATAAAAGAGCAGAAAGAAGAATGGGAAGAAGGCATCGACGGCGACAAAGCGAGGGCAAATGATGTCATGCTCGAAATCCATCCCCGTGACAAACATATGGAGTGCCTTTTCTGATGCTGGGCAGTTGTAGGAAGTAAACTTAAGTATCACCGCGCACGAGCCAGGCGTGGGAAGGAGGAAGTTTCCCGTGCGCGGGCAGAGAAGGACGCCGGCGTCGACGTCGAAGTTGTCGAAGAGGACTTGGGCCTGACGGCGGAGGGTGGGCGCGGCCACCGCAACGTCGGCTTCGGAGCTCGGGGGCGGACCTAGGCCGGCGGAGAGGATGCGTGCAGAGGCAAGGTCGAGACGGGGATCACTGGGGTGATGAGGGTCGGCGCGGCACGACGGGCGACGTCGATAACGTCACGGGGATGGATGACACGGATGTTTCAGATTTATACGCCGTAGCGCGCAGGATGGCCGCTTTCGGAGCGGCCCGCTGCCCGTTTTCTGCGCGGGGGGGCTGGTAGGGTGCGCGGTGAGCGGTCGAGCGGTTCTGGCGGGGTCCACCGGTTGGGGGGTAGAACGGGCGGGGTCGGTTGGGTGTGTGTGTGTGTGGTGTACCGCCGTGTCAGCCGTGGGACGGGCCGGTGTAGTTTTGGGGCGGTTATTGCGCGGCATCTCGCGAACCGTTTCGCGTGAAACTGGTACGAGTGCGTGAAACGGGGTGAGCGCTTCGCGCTGGGCGATCCTCTCGGCGCGCGGCAGATCTTTTTTGGAATGAATTTGCACCCTGGCGGGCGGGGAGGGGAGGTCGGACCGGGAGGTGCCTCGGCAGATGGTTTGGTAGCTTAGGTGCTCGCGACACCGTGTCGTTTGGTCCGACGCGGCGGATCCGTTTTCGTAGGGTTCCCTCTCGAGCGCCAAAGTGAAGGCGTAGACGAAGTTCCGCGTCGCTCAAAGTCTTGCAAGGCGCTGCTAGGAGGAGATGGAAAAGTCGATCAATCAAGAATGAGATGCACCACCGTTTCGTGTCAACGAGGCTCGCGCCTCATTGCCGCGAAGCGGGCGTGGATCATCTTCTTGATTGGTCGCTTTTCCATCTCCAAATCGGCAGAGGCTGATAGTTTCGAGCATCGCTAAAATAATGCGGTTATCAGTCAGAAAGAGATCGAAACTTGCGAGCACGGTTAGAAATGTGGCAGAGAAGCTGAGACCCAGCTCGCGAGTAAAAATGAGAATCTCAAGAGTGTGTTTGGTCATCAAGAGCTCTTTATCTATAGAGTGCAGGCCTTGGAAAGCTCCTCTTGGAACTTCCCGAAATAGCAGAAACGATCTAAGTCCAAAGTCTCAAGGCGCGTATCGAGCACCTCCAGGACGAGATCGACGTCCGCAAGGTGTCACAGGCTAAAAAAGAGAGCTTTTCAGACAGAAACGTGGACACTCCCACCGAGAGAGGGGCGAATGTGGCACAGGTGAACTCCGAGGACGGATCTGGACCGATTAAAGATCAAGCACTCCCTTCAAGGAATTGATGGCGTGCTCAATCAGATCCTCGAGCAGAAGAGCACTTATCCGTCTCACAAACGCAAGCCTATCGCAGAAAAGAAATTACAAATCCATCAGAAGACTAGCAAGGAAGAGGCCTGGCACACAGTGCGTCACTATATCGGATCAACTGGGAAAGGATGAGCAGCAGGCGATGCAGCGTGGGATAAAAAAAGAGGGCTCTCCAGTCAGAATCGGCCTAAATTTGGTGCCGAGTCGGATTTTAGCAGGTCCGTTGGCAGCGGGGATTTGTACTCCCAGCGCCGCCGCTTATGCCTACACTGATCAAATATTGCAATAGCCCGAGTAAGAGGAAGAGGTGGTAATCTAAAACATCCTGTTCAGGCAGATTCAGACCGATGTCGCGGTTTTGCGGCGAGAAATCACGACTTCTGCTCCCGCTGCTTCTATGAGCGAGAATACAACAGTCATGGCGGATCCCATGTCAGATGAACCCGCCACCCCGCGTATGATAGCGCCAAGGCCAGCGACGGATGGTAAATTCGACACTCCAGCGCCGCTTCGGGATACTACGTCGATGAGGCAGCAGTATTTTCATCGGACAGAGGGAAACTGGCCCAGAAAACTACCGAAAATCCAACCACCCTTACTCGCGAGCTCTTGGCCCACACTATTCCCGCAGAACCCTGCGAGTCGCTTTCGAGGTCTCCATCCTTCTCAACCAGCTGCATTATCGTCATTTGCAGATAATCTATCCAGGCCAGCAGACAGAGGCGATTCCAGTCCTCCCAAGATCCGAAGCGATTCTCCGCTGAAAACTAGAAGCTCAAGGGCATCTCCAACTATATAATTCAACGTTGTCAAGTCGCTTCGTATCGGGGAGTACAGCTATCAAAAGTTCAACCTGTGAGATCGCACCTTTTACGCCTCGCAGTCACTTGGACTCCTCGGACTCCGAAAGAAATATGTCGGCATCCATGATGACTCTACGGTTTTACGGCAGTGCTGCGCGAGTCTTCGAGAAAGTCTTTGGAGTAAACCCGCTCGCGACTTCTGTTTCATGGTGAAACATCATGCGCAGAATGGTGACGAACGACTCGTTCGGCCTCGGAGGCCCAAATGCAGTCAGAACTCTATCTCTTCATGAAGCTGCGTATGCAGCCAGGCTAAGAATAGCAGCACTACGCCGAAGACCTCCGCCAGGCGGAAAAATAATGCTTGAACGCTCTACCGAAGCCTTGATCAAACAGAAATTTATCGTCAGTCTACCAGAATAAATGCGCACCGCCGCGCTTCTAGCGCCATCGGCGCCTTTCGATTCTCTGTTTAGCGCGGTCGAGCAAGTGATGCAAGTTGGCAGCGCCCAGCGCCCGGAAGCCGGAACCAGTCGGAAAGCTCCGCGAGTCTTTACAGTAGATCTACGAGGCGGACGCTGAGAAGTTGGCTATATAGACCATATGGTCCACGAGGAGCTGCGAAAACACGAAGGTAATCTCAAGAAGTATAGCAAACAGGACGATGAATCCAACGAAAATCTGCTCGGGCCCATAGATGACGTCCTACCTGAAAAACGTTTCTAAGTACCTCAAAGCAGCTCTCAATACTTTCTATCTTTATTGCCAATCAAGTACTTATTCGGTGGTGGCGGCTTATATAAATGTCGTCAACATAAGGTATCTCCAACCGCTAGCACATCGCGTCATAGCAAAAATGAGGGCTCAGAATGAATGGAATATGGCAGGATGGCTCCAACTAGAGGTATGCTCAAGCAGGCTAACCTGATTTTTACTGCGGGAAACACCTTAAAATAGGTAATTTTTGCAAACTGG
>JAULCF011450097.1:0-11358 GCA_032361265.1 Devaleraea mollis
CTACTACCTCGCCACCTACTACCTACTCCGACCGAAATATTTCAACTTGTGAGGATCCTCACTTTGAAGCGACTGCCCAGGGTTTCAACAAAATCCCTTTTAAATGCTACGATACGATAATGAATTCTACAATGACTTGTGACATCGGTGGGGTTTGAACCCAGAACTCACTCCGTTTCGCATGTGTTTCTGCGAGTGAATTAAATTCACTCAGCAAAAAACGTTGTACTTCGAAGAATATACAGTGCTGTCTCGTCATCACGAGCAGTCTTTGATGAAGATCACAAGTTCGATCTCGGTTTGAGATCTTGTATTTTGCGTTGCTTTTCGTCAGAATATTATCATGCTGTATTATTTTTAGCCATCATGTCATGTACGTTCATCAATATGTGACGCTTTGTTATCTTCGTACGGTCGGTCGGTCGAAAAGCCCGTTCGGTCGGTAAAGAGAGATAATTTTATACTTTTTTTGTATTAGCTAGCATCAAGGCTATGCGAGGGTGGTAGCAGCTGTAAAGGGGTCCTGATCGGGGATCTGGACCTTATCATACGTGCATTCGCAGAATGCACGGTGACGCTGATTCCCTGAATGGCAATCCGCTTGCACAGACCGACGGACAGGGTTTGCCGGCTGGCGCGCCGTTCCGTGAACAGTTGCAAGATCGACTGCGCCTCTTTGCCGAGAGCGCGGTTAAGATGTTTATACATACAATTGTTTGCCATTGAAAACCAGGTTAATGAGTCGGCCAAACTGGCTTAGGCCTACGTAGAATTACGGATTGAGCGTTAGAGCTCCAAGTACTGTAGCAGAGTCTACCATAAACGCGATTAGAGACGTAGTTCGCGGTGATGCCTTGACGATCAGAGATTCTCTTGGCGAACGACGCGGCAGACTTCGCCAGCCGCCGCCGTTAAGCGCAACTCCTCGTCGAAAACGCCGGTGTTGACGCTGGAGCTGTGCTCTGCCCGCGTACGGGCGCAGTCCTCCGCCCTACGCAAGGCTCGTGCGCCGTTGTCCTCCAGTTCACGGCGTACAACCGCCCAGTCTCGAAAAAGGCCCTCCAGATGTTTATGGCGGGTCTGTCGCAATAACATGCCTTGATCTACCCGCGCTTCGTCTCCATCGACACGTTCTTCCCCAAAGCTTTCCTCCTTTTTAGCCACTCAGAGAAAAACCCCACCATGCTTACCCTCATCTCCCTCCTCAACACCCTTCTTAACGGTGCCCGTGTCTTCGCCGATGACATTGCCACGATGGCGAGGACGCGCACTGACAATCGCGGTGCGAACATGTTCGGGCCGGCGATTGTTGGCGCCCTACGCAGGACACAGACCGTCACCCACCGCATCGGGGAGACGACCTCTTCGCCGCGTCGCGACGGCAATCCGCCGCGCGAGGAATACTTTGACACCCACCACGGCCTCTAAAAAGCTAACCACGACTTCTTCTCCGCGGTGATGACCAAGTGCATTCTCGACGTCGCGGTTAAGCTGCCGGCGGTAGTCAAAGGCGTCGTCGATACTATCGTCGACAAATTCCTTGCCGATCTTCTACCTCCTCACGTTAACATTGAGCTCAAGTCTAAGCGCGGAGACATTATCCGTCGAGTTGCCGACGCCATGGTCGTCGCACATGCTGCTAATGCCAGCGCAGTCGCTACGTCCACTGCCCCAGCTGCTAACGCTGTGCCTTCCGAATCAATTATATCTCCTTCGCCCTAGCCTCTTCCTGTCCCACTACCAGTCCTGCTTAACATCTCTGCCAACACATCTCGTCATCGCAACGCCCGTCGACCTCTCCCCAGTCGAGCACATCCTTTCCGCGATGCAGCAGGAGAACGTAGCCTTCCGACAGGAGTCCTGTTGAGGCATGCGGGCACATCGGCAGCTTAGCGTCGGGCTCGTTAACAGACAGAGCAGTTTACCGCGCTGCGTAAAGGGCTCAAGGATGCTTTGGCCATCCCTTTGCACCCTGAGCGCCCGACGAAACTTTCCCGGGATGACTCCCGACGGACAGTCAGCAGAATTCGTGGCCGACCGTTTGCATAACGAGAGGTTATACTTTCGCGGTCCCAGGCCAATGCCCAACTTGGCATAGACTCCCAGCAATATTCGGAAAAAGCTTTCACTAACCTCCTGCGGAAAATTGGCGAGGCCGCCAAGTGCCCCGTCAACCGCCACGCCAAGATGGTCGCCTTAGACCTCAGGGTGCTCCAACAGGTTCGAAGCGGAGGAACAATCCCTGGACAAAGCCGCTGAGGCTACGTCTGGATTGCCCTCAACCACCGACTCGTCTTCTGTCCCTCGCCCATCCCCAGCCACGCCCCGACAACTTCTGAAGTGACGCCAGACCTCCCGAATCCGTCTAAAACTGTGCACTCCGGCCCCGCCCCGGCTCCATCAACCGAGTCGTCGTGTCCAACACCTCCCGACGACTCGCCAACAGTCAACATCATGTGCCGAAAACTGGTTGTTTCCAACAGCAAGATGAAGCGCTTGTATCTCGGGCCAAGCGAGATTGGGGCTGCGCGACAGAAGCCCAATGAGCCTGACAGTATCGTGAGGAAGACGACTCAGCCCTCGTCTCCAAGGCTGTGTCTGCTTTCGGTGACTGAGATGGCCACGCGAAAGAAGCTGCGAGACGATATTTCACCGAGGCCAGACCGGCTCATGCTGCCTCCATCGTCAATTCGCGCATTGCTTTCGATTCCCTTAACCTCGCGTGCCCCTGAGCCATTACCCCTTTGTCAGAGTGTGAGGATGCCTCCAAAGCTCTTTCCGAGCTCATTGAGACAGATGACGGTGGTCTGTCCACGGATCCCTGCAAAGTGGCGGACCGTCCTTTGTGACCACGCGAGAACAGACTAACAAGCGATCACTCTAACAGCCAACCGAGGCGCAGTGGTGGCTTTCGATTTCGTCAAATGCTTTACCGGCGCGCTACCCACCCGTAAGATGAGCCTGAATTGGCAAATATCGTCTCCCGGAGAAACGCTGAGACTGAGGCCGTCCTGACAGATGTCATGAACTACGTCCATGTCGACTCCAACGGTACAGATAGCGACATTGAGGACGTAGATTTCGCAGAAGCGACTTCTCAGCCGCAATAGGCCCCAGTCTGATTTTCACGCTCCAGTCTAAACCTCGCTTCCTACATCATCCTACACTTCCCATCCACCGTACGCGTATTCCCTGAAAACTTCTTCTCTCCCTCTTATCTGCGGTCCAGGATCATATTCAATTCATTTCCGCCCTTTTCCCGCTCCACGCTCGCTTGGCCGGTCTTGCGCGTTGAATAAACGGGGTTGGCGCAGCCAGCTATGCCAGCTTCGCCTTCAGGGGTCTTTCTGAGTACTCCTCCGTTCTTTCATGGTAGCGCATACCTCGGTTGCGCTGCCCAAGTCCTTCCTGTGCAGTCTGACGTCTCTAACGCTTTTTGCATTGTCCATTTTTTTTGCAAGCCCAATGCGTCATTTGGCGAGTAGTCTCTCGGTGAGGAGAATACTCGCCCTCTTAGCGATCAGGATTTATCTTCTTACAGGTGCAGAACAAGATCAAGACCAAGACCAGGATCGCGGCCAAGATCTCGACCCCGACCCCACGCGCAACCAGAGCCAACTCCCCAACCGTCCCCATGACGCAGCTACAATCTAACACACAACAGATTATGGCACAAGCCACTTCCTTCGCTTCCCACTGGGCCTGGCAGGCCATGGCCAGTTCATATTCACCTTCTGCAGGAGGAGAGGAGAGAACCCCAGGACTTTCACCACCTGGGGCTCTTGCAGCACCCGCGTCCAACTTTTTCACGTCCCCACTCGCCTAATACTTGCTTTCTCCCCGGCCGCACAAGTTACTGCCTTTCAAGGCGAACTCGAGGCGCGCAACAAGCGGCTATAAATTCCATGTGCAGCCGTGAGGAGGAAAAATCAACCTTGTCCCAACAACGCTCCACAGCAACAACGTCACAAGGACTGTCATTCTCACCATCTCTCGGATATTTAAGGGCGACGCCGGTTGCCGAGCCATACATCCACGCACAACTACCGCAAAGATGACGGCATCACGCGCGAGGCCCAGGAGCACACCTACACCGCCAAAATCACCGGCACAAACATATACCTCTACACAACCAGCGGCAGCAACGGCCAAGCCCACTCCAAAAGCTTTAGGCACGGGGATTATGCCGCCGCATCGGCTTCAGTCAACGTTTCCTAAACCACCCACCAACCTCCCATCCATCCTAGATATCATCACCACGCCCCTGCGATCAGGCGACGTACATGCTACCCTGCCAGGCCCTATTCTTGCGCGCGCTACCGTCCTCTCTCAGCGTCTGTTCCGCAATGTGTACTTAGCGGATCATGTATCCGCTGCGGAAGACATGGCGTACAAAGTTTGGTCTCTCTCCTATCAACTCGTCCTCCGCAGGAAATTTCTTGGGGAGAGAGGACGGCGCACGTTATCGGACCACCTCGCAGCCATGGCCCAGAGACTCATTCGCGCTGAACGCAATGAGTACGGCGAGCTTTTGGTGGTGATGATTGTAGCACACGACAGACACCTCGAGCGCGAACAGTCAGCCGCTGCGAGGAGAGCAGCTCGTAATGAAGAATCCAATAAGCGCCGCCGCATCAAACGAGCCCAGCGTCTAGGCGAGAAGGTGCTGTACGGCAGGGATGCCAAATTCCTATCCTAAAGCCCCACGTTTGATCCGGCGTCCGACGCGCGGTGCACGGTGAGTCACCGTGCATATTCGGTAGGATGAAAGCGCTCCATTCTCCTCCTCAAGAGCATGACCATGTATCCATCAACCCGTCTGGAGACCTACCACCGAAGCCCGGCGTCAGCGCAGACTCCGTCCGCTTTGCCCTATCATCGATGAATAAACACTCAGCGACCGATCCTGACCGAGCAGGCGTCCGTTGGCTACTCCTCCTCGTCGCAAACACTGAGCACATAGTCCATCCTGATTTCTATGGGCTGGAGCTCCTCGCAAAGGTAGTACAGAAGCTATCTTCAGGCCAGTTCTTCTCCAACTTCGGCCAACGGATCTCCGCCGCAAACCTCATCTCCATCGACAAAAGTGGGGCGAAGATCTGGACCATTTCCATCGGCGTCGTCGTGAGACGCCTCATCACTAAGTCGCTCATGCCGGCGTCGATTGATGAAACCAAGATGCACCTGTAGCCGCTCCAGTTGGGATGCGGCGTCAAGGATGGCCTAGACGTTATAGTCCATGACGTCAGAGACGCCTTGGTCAATATAAGCAACGTTTCGACGTACTTAGGCGTCTCCGTCGACGCCTTCAATACATTCAACCGAACGAGTCGGGCAGAGATGCTCCGGAAGACTACTGAGCACTCGCCCTCCCTAATACGCTTTGCTAATGCTCTGTACGCGAAGGGCCAGCCGTTTTTGCGCATTGGAGATGACTATCTTCGAAGTCAGGAGGGAGCTCAGCAAGGGTATCCTGCGAGCTCCCTCATGTTTGCGCTCGCCATCCAGCCCATCTTCCAATTAATCGATGCGTAATGCGACCTCATTGTGCATCGCTGGTACGCGGACGATGGGCTACTCGTAGACAATATTTAACAGGTCAAGCTCTCCCTCGACATCATTGCTTAGTACGACGAGCATATCAGCATTATTTTTCAACCTACAATGTCGAAAGCGTTCTGGCCCACATCCTCCTCCTCGAGCCCCTAACGAAAGCCTTCAACTAAGATCTACGTCCGCCGTCCGACAGCGTCAAGATCCTTGGCGTTACTCTCGGGTCGCCGGCGTTTGCTTCCACCTTCATCCGAAAAATGTTAGATGCCATCGATGCGTCCCTTGATCTAACAGCAAGCATCCCGGACGGTCGCACTGTCCACAACATTTACCGCGTCACCACGTCGGCCTGCCGCATGACGCATCTCCTCCGCCTCATCCCACAGGCCGACGTGATGACTCAGTGGAGGGGCTTTGACGACCGACAGGGCCCGTGGTTTGAACACATCTATAAGGTCCCGCGCTTTGCCGCCGCCCGCCGCCCAGACAGGCTCCCTAGATCTATAGCTGGCCTTTTCTTTTACGCTGCGGAGGACGTCGCGCCTTCCGCGTTCGTCGGAAGCCTCATCCAATCCACTGACGTAAGCTCAATCAAGCGCAGACACGCTCCGACGAGAGCGTCCATCCACGCCGTCGCGAAGAGACTCATCAGCGCCCTTTAGCCCTCCCTTTCCGCCGCCGCTGAAGGCGTCCACCCATAGCGCGACCCTCTTCTCCTCTCTGGAATGCCTTAATCTACACAAAACAGCCTCAGTCAGGCTGTGTTCCAGAAGAGGTTGAGAGAAGTGCAGCGGTAAGACGACTTCCGAAAACCTTTTTCAATCGATACGCGTCGATTGCGCTGTCTAGAGATTTTCCATCATATGACTGGTCCCTACTCTTCACGCGGCGACGCATCCTCTCCCTCCTCCGCCCAGGCTCCAACACTTTCCTATCCAATTAGCCTGTTGCACCCCTCTCTGCTCCAGAGATATGTGGAGTATGACGATGCGCATTTATCTTTGGTGCTATGTCTACGATGAATCGGCTGCGCCAGTCTGGCTACGCTGTGGTTTCTGGGGCGAGCTTGTTCCTGACCAGCACTGTATCCACGCCATCGATGGCTGCTTCACCGTCTTGGAACGCGTGGCCCGACATGATCGTCAAACGACCATCTTCCCCAATGGCTTCCGTCCCCAGCAGGCCTAGACTACCAAGGCAAATACGGCCAAGGTATGCCGTAGTCCTCCTGTTTGGGAACTTGTACCGCCCAGCCAACGCCCTTGTCTTCCCCCCACCGTCGGCCCCTGGAGAAGATCCTGACCGACCAACAGCCATAGAATTCCTAGTCACGGGGCTCATCAATATTTCGAATTCCGAACCTCGCCGGGCATCACGCCACGCATCCTCCTCCCCAGCCGCCATCACTGGAGCCTGGCAGACAAAGAAGGCCCGTGGTTATCGCCGCATGGAAAATCGCCGTCCACGGAGTCCCTTTTCCGGGCTCTGCACTGCAAGCGCCTTTGCCACCAGGAGGCCTAGAAGAGGTCACCGGCTTCTGGTTTAGAGCTTTGATTTTTGATACTTTCGGCGGCTCCTCAGACAATACGACTGAATTGCTCATGTCATACGCCAAGAGAGTAGCCGATCGCCAAGTCACCACTACGAAGCGAGTCTATGATCGCGTTTATGGCAGACTAAGATGATGTATTTAGAGCTCTAATGCTCAATCCGTAATTCTAATTAGACCGAAGTCAGTTTGGTCGACTCTATAACCTGGTCTTGAAGGGCAATCCACTTTATATATAAACAACTTCACCGACCGTCCGACCGTAAACAAAAATAACCGTACGCTCTGCCCTAGATGCCATGGACAAGGACTCTGCCACTGGCCCCGACCGAGCTGTAGTCCTCTGGTTATTGATCGTCGCAAACACAGAGCACAGGTTTCATCTCGACTTCTCAGACCTAGAATTCCTTACCAAGGTAGTGCAGACTCACGCAGCTGGCGAGTTCTCTGCGAACTTCAGCCACCTGATCCCCGCTGCCAACCTCATCGTCCTTGACAAAGGTGGAACGAAGATCAGGCCCATCGCCATCGGCGCCGTCATGAGGCGCCTCATCGCTAAGTCTCTCATGCCGGCGTCGATTTCCTAAGCCAAGGACCACCTTGCGCCGCTCCAGGTGGGATGCGGCGTCATGGCTGGCCTGAACTCCATCTTCCAAGATGACAGAAACGCCCTCGTCAAACTTGGTCATGACCCGACGTACATCGGAGTGTAAGTCGATGCGTGCAACGCATTCAACCGAACGAGCCGGGTGGAGATTCTCCGGCAGACTGCCGAGCACTTACCATCCCTCATCCGCTTTGCGAATGTATTGTACGCGAAGAGGCAGCCGTTCTTGCGCTTCGGTGGCGATCTTCTTTGTAGCCAGGAGGGAGCTCACAAATGCGACCCCGCAAGCTCCCTCAGAATCGCTCTCGCCATCCACCCCGTCGTCCAGCGTACCGAAGCGGAATGCGACCTCATAGTGCATTGCTGGTACGCTGACGACGAGATCCAGGATGCTCGTCGGCAAAATAGACCAGGTCAAGCTCGCCCTCGACATCATCGCCGAGTATGGCGGAAAGATCAACTTCATTCTCTAGCCAACGAAGACCAAATCTTACTGGCCCACGCAGAGCAGCCTCCTCCTCGAGCCCTTTAACAAGGCCTAAGACCTCGATGTGTGGCCGCCGCCTGATGGCGGCAAGATCTTAGCCGCCCCACTCGGGTCGCCGGCGTTTGTCATGTCCATCATTCGCAGGAAGATGGACGCCATCTACTACTCTCTCGCTCTGGCAGCGAGAATCCCAGAAGGCCGCAACGGCCACGACATCCACCACGTCACCGCTCCGGCAAGCCGCATGAAGTCCCTCTTCCGCCACATTCCATCGGCCGACGCGCTGGAAATGTAAAAATACTTTGACGAGCGGCGGAGTGCGCTGTTCGAACGCATCTGTAACGTCCCGCGCTCTGCCGCCGACCGCCGTCAAGCAAGAATCCCACGCTTATTGGCGGGTCTCGGCTTGTATGCAGCGGAAGACGTCGCGCCTTTCGCGTACGTCGGCAGCTTCGCCGAGTCAGCTGACCTACGCGCGATCAAGCGCAGACATGAGCCAAAGATGACGTCCATCCACACCGTCGCAAAGCAGAACATCGACTTCCTCCAGCCTAACCCATCTGCAGAAGCTGGAAGCTTCCTCCCGCCTCGCTACCCTCTCCTCCTCTCTGGGATGCATGAATCACCCCAAACTATACTCAGTCAGGCAGTAGTCCAGAAGATGATGTTGGAAGCGCTCCGGGAGGACGCTTTCCGAAAACGCTTTTGCAACCTGGATGCGCACATAGCGATCACCAGGGAATTTCCCGCGGAAGACTGCTCCCTTATCTTCAAGTGGCGACGCATCCTCTCCCTCCTCCGCCCAGGCGCAAATACATTCCTATCCAATAAGCGCGACGATACCCCGTTCTGCTCTAGATATATGTGGAGTATGATGATGCGCATTTATCTTGGGTGCTATGACTATGATGACTCGGCCGCGCCTGACTGGATACTCTTTGTTTGCTGCGGCGAGCTTGTTCCTGACAAGCTCGGCATCCACTTCATCGCTGGCTGCTTCACCGGCTGGGGACATGTGGCCCGACATGATCGTCAAGCGACCATCTTTCTCAAGTTGCTAGCGTTCCCAGTTGGCTTAGCCTACCAAGGAAAATACGGCTTTGGGGAATCCGTGGGAATTCTGTCCTGCATCTCCTACCAGCCGACGCCCTCGTCTTTTCCTAGCCGTTGGCACCTGGTGAAGATCCTGGCAGCCCCACAGCGATTGACTTCCTAGTCACGGGGGCATTGAACACCACCAATGCCGAAGGTCGCCGCATCACGCAATGCTTCCTCCTCCCCACGCACCATCACTGAAGTAGGTAAGACAAAGAAGGCGCGGAACTATCGCCACAAAATTACCGCTGCATGGAAACTCGCCTTCCCAGGAGTCCCGCGTCCGGGCTCTTTACCGAAAGCTCCTTTGCCACCAGGCCGCCTAGAAGAGGTCACCGGCTTCTGGTTCTTCAGAGCCGTGGTTTTCAATACTTTCGGCGGCTGCTCTGACAGTACGACTAAATTGCTCATGTCGTACGCCAAAACAATCGCCGATCGCCAAGGCACCTCCCAAAAGCGTCTACGACCGTGTTTATGGAAGACTAAGCTACTATATTTGAAACTTTAACGTTCAAGTAGTACTTCTTCCTAGGCCGAAGTCCGTTTGGCCGTCTCTATAACCTAGTCTTGAAGGGCAACTCACTGTATGTATATAAAAGCCTTCGCCGACCGTACATAACAAAACGATCATAAATGACAAAATGACGAAATGAAAAAGTATGAGTGAGGCGAAATAAGGCAGACTATGATAAATCCAATATCAAAATCGAGATCGACTGCGTGATTCACTTTCCACTCAGAAACAAAAGTATGAGTGGGTCGAAAAAAGGCAAACTATGATATTTGCAATATCTCTAAATCAATATCGACTTCGTGATCCCCACTTTTGTAACGCAACAGTATCAACCACATCACTCGTTGAAGTCAACGAGTGGTGCGGTTCATTCGAAGGCGGTGGGCGGGCTTGAGTGGGTGTAGTAGTAAACTACAACCACTCAAGCTCGCCCACTGCCCCCCAATGGCGTGCGTGTTCTCAGGTCCCTTCCTGCGCCAGCTCGTGAATATCGTGCAGAGAAAACGAAACCTAAAAGAAGGAAAGCCAAACGTTAATCCTGTAGTCTCTCTCTCAGAGGCGCACATCAACGCCCAGAGAGCTAGGGTAAATTTATTCACTCCAAAAGCCTGGTGAGCTCGGTAGGAGTGGAAATTTCACTGTACTTTTGCTACTGGCCAATCATATGCTGGAAGGGTGCCTTTCCGGGCTAGAAAACCGGATAGTTAAATATCTAAGCGTGATCTGGTTATCATAAGTTTATATCAGAATGGTTTGGGTCTATTGTAAGCACAAGACTTGCGGGGGACCCAAATTTGACTCTACTATCCGCGGAGTTCCGCGGATAGCGTAACTCTTGTGATAGAGCCAGAACAAGACGGGATCTGGTTATCTCAAGATTGTGTGAGAATATTTTGGGTCCAGTGTAAGCAAAAGACTTGCGGGTAATCCAAATTTGACTGTGTTATCTGGGGAGTTCCTTGGATAGCGTAGCTCTTGTGATAGAGCTAGAACACGCGGAAGTGTGTCAGTGGAAGCTTATGCTTGTCAATAACCCTGTTTGATCCTTCATGAAGGCAACTTGGAGGTTAGTCGAGGGAGTTTCCACGTTGCACTATAACCGCTTCCGCTGGCACACTCCCGCCTGTAGGTCCCTCTCGACCAAACACGACCTTGCGCGCTCCCGACTAAACCCTATCTCGCACGCCATGGAGCGTCAAAAGTCTAACTAGGCAACTCAACAGACGGGCCCGCCCGAAGAGCGGCACTGGGATGCTCTGGAGCTGAGTTGCTTATTGGTTCGACTTTTTGCCGATTCCTAGTTTTGTCGATTTTTTAATTTCGACGGAACGAACTTCAAACTTAAAATGCCACGAATTCTGAGCGCTAAAAAGTCGGACGACGTTTAAAAGCTGACGTCAGCTTCTCGGAGAACAAATTTGTGTTTCATTTATTCATGAGCATTTCCTGGTCAGATTTCACAAACTCCAGTATCTAAAAGCCATCACCTCTAACTAAGGCGAGGGATCTCATTCCTAAACTAGAGTCGCTGCGCTGCGCGCGCCGCCCCGCGA
>JAULCF011451208.1:0-13558 GCA_032361265.1 Devaleraea mollis
CCGGGCGCGATCACTTGTTCGTACAGCGTGGTCTTGCCCGCCCCGTTGGGGCCGGCGATCAGGTCGAGACGACTCAAGAGCCGTCAGGACACGAGCGCTTGGCGGGTGCCGTCAGGAGCGATCTCGATCAGGTTCCCGTCGTCGTCGATCGACACGGTGACCTGCCCCGCTCGCCGTGCCTCCACACCAAACCGAGCCGACGCCACTCGGGCCGCGATCGCCGTGTCGATCGCGCCGTGAGCGACGGTGCGTTCCTCAGCACTCAGGGCAGCGAACTGCTCGTCGCCGGTGATCGCACTCTGGACTCGGCGACACTCGGCGGTGGTGGAACGGTCGACGAGCATGCCAAGCCGGGTCCAGTAGTTGATCTGCTCCGCCATGGTGCGGTTCTCACGTTGACCAACCGATGCCGCGTTCGCCGCAAGGTCAGCGGTGACTCGTGTCGGGGTTGAAGCGTTCTTCGCCATCTCGCCTCCATGTTCGTAGCAGCTGAATACAACTGTAGCAGATTGCTACGTTCTAGAAAAGAGGTGAGTGTTCGACCACGTACTCGGCAATGGCGAGGCTCGAGGTGGCGGCCGGTGATGGCGCATTCCGGACGCTGACGATGCCGTCCTCGTTTTCGATGCGGAAATCGTCGACGAGCGAGCCATCACGGTCGACGGCTTGGGCCCGAACCCCAACGGTGCCGCGCACGATGTCGTCTGGCCCGATCTCGGGGACATACCGGCTGGCGCCCTTCATGTAGGCCTTGGTCGACAGCGAGCCGTAGACCTCCTTCACCCCCGTGCGCCAGTGTTTCGATGCCATCCGCCAGAACCCCGGCCATGTCGCGATGTCACGCACATCTCGGCCTCGAACACTCAGACGCCCGTAGCCCTCGCGGTCGAGCGCAAGCACGGCGTTGGGGCCGATGTCGACCACACCACTGGTGCGCCTCGTGAAGTGCACACCGAGGAACGGGTAGCGGGGATCAGGCACCGGATAGATCAGGCCCCTCACGAGGTCCCGCTTCTCTGGGGTGATGTCCATGTACTCACCACGGAACGGCACGATGCGGGCGCTGGCCGGGTCGGCGCCGTTGCGCCCAACACGGTCGGCCTGCAAACCAGCGCAGATCACGAGCGCAGCGACCGCATGGGTTCCCGCCGGTGTGGTGACGGTGATGCCGCTGCCCTTCCGGTCGATCGCTGTGACCGGCGAGGACAGATGGATGCGGCCACCCGCGGCCTCGACATCGTCGGCGTAGGCCCGGGCGACGGCGCCGTAATCGGTGATGGCCGTGGCCGGGGAATACAGGGCGGCAATGCCGGCAGCATGTGGTTCGATCTCGCGGATCTCCGCCCCGTCGACCCGGCGCAGACCGGGCACACCGTTCTCGGTCGCCGACCGCTCCAGCGCATCGAGCCGGCCCATCTCGTGTTCGTCCAGCGCCACGACGAGCTTCCCGCACTCGACGTAGTCGACGCCTCGTTCCGCGCAGAACTCCCGCAACAGCTCACGGCCCCGCGTGCACAGCTCGGCCTTCAGGCTTCCCGGCTTGTAGTAGATGCCGGCATGCACCACGCCCGAGTTGTGGCCCGTCTGATGGGTGGCGAGCTCGGCTTCCTTTTCGAAGACCAACACCTCGCGGCCAGGGAATCGACGAGTGAACTCGCGGGCGATCGCCAGCCCAACGATTCCTCCACCAACGACACCGATCGGAAGCTCGCTCACCGGCAGAAGCTACTCGTCGCCGCCCGCTCGGGCCCGATCGGTTTGCACCGGCACCACCTGCACGGTCAACGCAATCGACTCGGTCAGCGCTGCGGCCAGACCCTCGGCGAGTTCCTCGGTGGGAGGCAGCGTGCCGGAGTCGGTCACCACCAGGTCGACAACAAGATCCGACGCCACCCGCTCGACCGACACGGTCACCATCTCGGCACCGGCGCCCGCATCTTCGATGTGTTCCTGCAACCAGAACTCGACGTCTTCGGTCGGGTCGCTCGCCGGCAGCATGGCCGGTCGGGTCAGGTGCAACGGCAGCACCATGACGATCACGGCGAGGGCCGCCCAGCGGAGCCCACCCACGATGTAGCTCGAACCCATGTTGAGCTTGCTGTGCGAGACCAGACCACACACCAGGAAGGTCAGCGCCGCGCTCATGACGATGCCGGCAACGTTGGCCAGGAACAGCAAGAAGGCGCCAGCGGCCAGGCTGAATGCTTGGATCTGCAGACAGATTCCGACCACGGCCAGCGGCGGCACCAGGGCAACAGCCACCGCCACGCCGGTCAGCGCATCGGCGGCAGCCCGACGGATCTGGGCGTAGGCACCAGCGGCCCCAGCAGCGAGGGCAATGCCCAGGTCGAGCATGTTGGGCGACGTGCGAGCCAGGATCTCGGCCGGCAACGGGTCCATCGAGCCGGGGAAGACAAATGACGTGCCCGCCGCCAGGACAACCGCACCGGCGGTTCCCGCAGCGAGCACGACCAGCTGGCGGAAGAACTGACGGGGCTCGCCGACCACCAGGGCCGCCGACGCCCCGAGCACCGGCTTCATCAACGGCGCCACCAACATCGCCCCGATCACCACGGCGGTCGAGTCCGCCAGCAGACCCATCACCGCGATCAGCACCGACATGGTCATGAGTGCAGCGAACCGTCGGGCGAACCGGCCGAAGCGATGCCCCTCGTGGAACAGATCACGCATGATGCGTTGCCGGTCGTCGTCGGTCAGGTGTCCGAGCTCGGCCCGGCCGAGCAGCCCCACGATTCGAGCGAATGGCCCTTTGACCGGACGGGTCCGAGGAGGGGCGTGCTCGCCGATCGGACGATCGAGTTCCTCGATCGGCGTCAGTGCTGTGGTCATTGCTTGTCCCCTTCATCGCGACGCCAGCAGCACGCTCGGTCTCAACCCTGCATGACGTTCGAGTGACGAACGTAACGTAAATGAAACACTTCTGCGGGGACTCCACCCACGAGTCCCCGGCTGGTGACACAAAACCCCTTCACCTACCCATCAGTCCACCAACCCATCCGTTCGCCAACACAGGGCGCGGTGTATCCAGGGGCATGCGAACACCTCTCATCGCTCTGCCGCTGTTCATGGCCGTGGCCTGCTCGCTCGTCATCGCTGCCCCGGCCACCACTGGCGCCTCGGTGCCGGACAAGCCATTCACTCAGACCCTCTGTGAAGGCGACTCCGACAGCGTGGCCCGCCTCTACACCGCTGGCCTGGGCCGCGACCCAGAACAGGGCGGCTTCGACTTCTGGATCACCGAATACACCCTCGGCACCTGGACCTTCCCCCGCATGGCCGAGTTCTTCGTCAACAGCCCAGAATTCCAAGAGTCCTACGGAGAACTCGACCAAGACCAGTTCATCCGCCAGCTCTACCGCAACGTCCTCGGCCGCGAAGGCGAAGCCGGCGGCATCACCTTCTGGAACCAACAAATGAGCGCTGGCATGACCCGCCCCACCGTCCTCATGCGCTTCGCCGAATCACCCGAGAACATCGAGCTCTCCGGCACCGTCGCACCCACGCTCGGTGAATTCAACGAAGGCCGACCCGAAGGCCCATGGCGCTGCGGACCCAGCCTCGCCAACTCGCTCCTCCAGGCCAGCGACTTCGCCTCGAACACCACCCAGACCAGCTACCCCACGACCGTTGAAACCGACGCCACCGACTGCGACGCCCAATTCGCCCTTCCGGTCACGAGCGAGGGCGTGTCGTTCTCACTCGGAGCGGGCGTGTTCCCCCAGACCTTCCAAGTGTCCTACATCGCACCAACAACACACGGCGCCCAGCGCATCGTCGAACAGGTGCGTGCCGGTTTCGCCGCCTGCGGTTCCTACATCGACCCCGGCGGCAACCGGGTCACCGCCAGCGAGTTGTCCGTCACCAGCCACGGCGATGACTTCGTCGCCATCGACTTCGCCATCGACTCATTCATCTGGGTGGCCCGCTCGCATTACGTTCTCATCCAAGACGGACCCGTCGTGGTGGTCATGCAGAACCTGACCGTCTTCGACGACATGGTCGCCCACACCGCCAGGACCGAGAGCTACGCCGAGCTGCTCGCCGACCGAATTGCAGCACTCCCGATCGACTCCTGAACGGATCTTTCCAAACCTTGGTACGGGGTTGGTACGGGCGCTCGTTTGAGTGAGGGAATCCCTTCACCTTTCAGGAGCCCCGCCATGAAGAAGTTCGCTGCAATCTCGACCACCGCCACCGCCGCCATTCTCACCCTCGCCGCGCTGACCATGTCAGGCGCCGTCGAACTGGCCAACGGCTACACCGGAATCTGATCAACTTCACCCGGCGGCAGCCGGGTGATCAGAGCCGGCGGCCGCCCTCCAGGCCGTCGGCTTCTGCATTTTTGGCCGAGGTGATGCGCCGTCGAGTATCGGCAAGCCAGACCGGGTTCGGCTGCTGCTGTTCGACATAGCGAAGCAACCGCAGCGCTTCGTCGGTGATGGCGGTGCGGGTGTCGTTGACCTGATCGTGGAAGAGGTCGTCGGGCAGCAGCGTTCCCCCACACACGTCGAGAGCAGCAATGGCGGCAGTTCGTGCCTGGACCGGGTCATGGATGCGATGCGCGTCCGAGTCCCTGGATGCAGCGAGGAAGTCGCCGAGGTCCGAGGTGATTGCTTCAGCAAGCACAATTCGGTCGCCGACCCGATCGACCGAGCTGACGCCGAGTGCTTCTCGCGTGCGCTTCACCACGTTGCGGAGCCGGCGATTGCCGGTGTCGGCATCAGTGCCAGGCCACAGAAAATCGGTGATCGTCTCGGTCGAGGCCGAACCAGCAGAGATGACGAGGAGCTTGATCAGCGACTCGACCTTGGTGCCCGGAATGGGCAGCGAGTTCGATCCGTCCCTGACAGCGAACCGGCCGAGCACCTCGACCCTGATCGGTTCGGTCGACTGCTCGCTGCGTCGTTCGTAGAGCCCGGGGCAGAGTGTCCGCGGGAGCGTTGCGAGATCAAGACGCCGGACATCGTGGCCGACCGTGGTGAGCACATCGGGCGACGGAGACGCCGAACTGTTCTCGATCTCGAGGAGAATCCGCCAGCGACGGTCGTTCGGTACCGCACCAGTGATGTCGACGGCGTCCCAGAGCTTCTTGGCTTCATCGAACTCGCCTGAGCGGGCAGCAACGACGATCTCGGCGATGTTGAACTCGATCGAATTGAGCGTGGAACGGTCCCTGACCTCGTCGAGGGCGCGTCGGGCGCTCGTCGTGTCGCCTGCAACTGCGAGCAGCACCGCCATGTCACAGTGCAGCATCACGCCGTTGTCCGTGTCGTAGGCCGGACCCAACAGATGCTTGGCAGCCCGAAAGTGGCGATCGATCTCGATGGCATCGCTGTCCCATGACGCATCGATGGCAGCAGAGAGGTGAAGCAAGGCATTGAGCCACCCGATACCGGTCGGTTCGAGCACGGCCTTCGCCTTGGCATACGACTCGCGGAAGGCGTCACGATCACCGCACAGCGCGTCATACCGTGACTTGGTCGAGAGGCTCAGTCCGAAGTCGAAGGACTCCTCATTGGCAAGGCGTGCGGCCTGTGCCATGAGTTCCTGACCCGTCCGATACTGACCCAAGTGCTGCAATGGCCCTGCTGCGGCCAACCGCATGGCGCGGGCCGCACGGAGGTTGTCCCCCTGGTGCTGCCACTCGGCAGCGACCTCGACCATAAGGTCCACGCCGCGCTGCACGGTGCGTGGCTGAGGCGACTGGCCAAGGATGCTGGCCTCGACCTCACGCAGCCGGGTCGCGACCGACGCCGAATCTGGCGACGCTGCAAGCGTGTCCCGCAATGCTGCGAGCTGATGCTCGGCATCTTCGAGGTCCACCGTGCGGTGCTGGTGCCACAGCAGCTCGGCGGCAGCTTCCAACCAGACCGAAGAATCAGGCTGAGCGAGCTTCAACACCGCTTCGCATTCCTGGATCGATTCCCGAGTCTCGTGGAGGTTGCCGTGGGCACGAGCCAGCTTCAGCCCCAGCCCGTAGTGATGGGGCGCTCGTGCTCGGACCAGGCGCAGAATCCCGAGCAGCTCGCGCTGATTGCAACGATCCAGCATCGCGCCGGGAAGGCTCTCGAGCAGCTTGGCGGCGCGGTCATCCAGGCCCGCTTTCACCAGAGCGTCGACGGCGGCGATCAACTCGCCGTCACCAGCCAGGACTGGGGCAATGACTTCGGCCGAGATCGGGTCGAGGGGCGCCAACTGGGTGAGGTGTTTGCGTACCGGATCGACGAAACGCCACAGGCCCGTTCGGGTCTGCAACAGGCCCGGCGCATGGGGCAGCACGGTCTCGGAGAACGCGAAGCCACCAAGGGCCGACGCCACCTCGGTACTGAAAGCGCCGAAGTGGGCCAGCTGGGCCAAGGTCGTCACGTCGTGGCGACTGAAGTCCGCCAGATACAAGCCAACGACCTGCCGGCTGAACGCCGGCGAACCAATTCTGGCGACCGCATCGTCGGCCACCGACGTACCGATCAGATCGATGCACGCATCAACCCACGCCGGCCAACCATCACCGATCGCAGTGATGACCTCGGACACGCCGATGACGACATCGGTCGGCGCTTCGCCGTCAGTTCCCACCGTGTCGGCCAAACGATCAACGACATCCACGGCCGCCATCGACAACGAAGCGGTGCTGACCAACATCGCCGGTACCGATTCGCGAACCAGGGCAGCGCCGGAAACGCCAGGGGGCAGAACCACCAGCGTCGGCTTGTCCGATCGGTAGCGGGCGGTCACGGTGTCAGACCATCCACGAAGCCCGGCCACCAACGGCGCCCGGATGACCGCCAGCGCCGGTTCGGTGTTCTCTTCGACTTCATCGGGATCTTCGAGTTCGACCGCTGCGGTGAGTGCGTCACCCACGACGGCGGCGATGAGGTCATCGACGAACCGGGCGCCTCGGAATCCGCCGCCCGTCTCGACCGCGACGAAGCCTCGGTGCACCGTGGCAACAGCAAGCGTGCTCGCCCTCGTCCCCGGCCCTACACCGGAGTTGTCAACGCGTCCCACGGACCTTGGTATCTCCCTGGTACGGCGCTCCCCCACACTCGGAGGCACTCTCCGAGTAAGGACCGACCTTCATGATTCGAGCAACTTACCAAAAGCGAGTGTCCGCTCTCATTCTTGGTCTGCGACCCACCGTGGCCCACGTTTACGGGGTCGACAAGCGTTTCAGCGTCGACAAGCTCAGTGCCAACGGACTCGCTGCTTGGCGCGCTGCGCTGGGGATGCTCGCCGACGACTTCGCCGATCCAACCGTGGACCTCACCTCGACCGAGACCTGGATCGGGCAGTGGGTCCTCACCGAAATCGAACGAGACGCGCTCCGCTGGAGCGACGCTTCCACCGTGCTCGAACTGCTGGCTCTGTCCCTCGGTCCGATCTCGCTCGACCCCACGCACCTGCGCCCAGAATCGTTCTGGGCGACCTGGATGCAGAACCTGCACGAGCAACGCACCCGGCTCGACACCGGCCGCACCTTTGTCTCGGGTGACAGCGTCGATCTCGCCAGCCACTGCATGGAACTCGCACGCAACCACGGCGCACCCGACGGAATGATCGAACTGCTCGACAACATCGCCACCGTGGCTCGCCCCGTCCACCACCAGCCCGAGGTGTTCCGTCCGCTCAGCACACCGGCCGAGCGGCTGCAGCTGTCGGCCATCCTGGCCTCGGCCTACAGCGTTGGCCCGAGCGGCTGCGTCGCCGCCGAGGCCCGTCTGCTCGAACAGCGACCGCCGCTCCTCGCCACCTGCACCCGAGCGTCGTAAGAGCGCAACGCTCGGCCGCTCGTGCTTGGATGAGCGTCATGCCAACGCTTGCACCCGTCGATCTCACCTTCGCCACGACCGCACCCCGCACCGTCACCGTCGACCAGATCGTTGGTGCCCCGGTCGCCGAGGTGTGGGCCGTTGTCACCGACAACCCGGGCTGGACCAACTGGTTCCCGACGATGTCGAGCAGCGTGAACACGTCAGATCCCACCCACGGCATCGGGTCGACCCGGACGGTGAAGGTCGGCGGGTTGCTTGCCGAGGAACGTTTCGTCGGCTGGGAGACCGAGAAGCTCTGGGCCTTCACCATCGAGAAAACCAATCTGCCGATGGCCAAGCGGTTCCTCGAACAGCTCGAGTTCACCGCCGACGGTGACAAGACCAACGTGCGGTACACCGGGGCCTACGAGCCTCACCTCTTGACCCGACTCATCGCCGGAGTGATCGACAAGCAGCTTCGCGGCGCCTGGACCAAGGGCTTGGCCGGCCTCGCTGCTCACGTCGAGAGCTGATCGGGTCTGCTGTCACAGAGCCTGCGTACGCTCGATCACATCGGAGCTGGTGCTCCCAATTCGAGCGCATCACGTGAACGGGCGCTCGATCGTCGATCGGCCGATCACTAGTGTCGACCCATGACCCGACTGACTCCGCTCACGCCCGACCAACTCGACGAGACGGGCACCGCGTTGCGGGAGACGATCATCGGGCCTCGAGGCGCAAGCGTCGTGAACGAAGCGGGTGGCCTGCACGGTCCGTTCAACGCCTGGCTGCATGCGCCGGTCATCGGCAAGAACCTGTCTCGGCTCGGGGCCTCACTTCGGTCGCAGATGAGTCTCGATCGACGCCTCATCGAGCTTGCGATCATCACCGTCGGCGCTCGCTGGGAATCAGAGTTCGAGTGGTACGCCCATTCCACGATGGCCGCCGATGCTGGTGTCGGCCAGAGGACCATCGACGCCATCGGCAACGACGAGGTTCCCGACTTCGCCCTGGAGGACGAGCGAGTGGTCTATGCCGTTGCTCACCAGCTGGTGCGTGACGGGCGCCTCGACGAAGCGACCTACACCGCCGCATGCGACGCGCTCGGCGAGGCCCAGATGGTCGAGCTCATCTCCCTCTGCGGCTACTACACGCTGATCTCGTTCACTCTCAACGCATTCGAAGTGCCGCTCCCCTCGGGAGCACAAGAGAAGTGGATCTAGTCTGAGGCCGCTCCCTACGAACACTGAGCCACCGTGCTCGGGGAAGGAACGCTCGTGCGCGTTGTGAATGCTGCCGGTCGCCTGGCTCTGGAAGTGCCCGACGGGATCATCGATGTGGCCACCGCCAGCGATGGCCGTTTCGGGCCAGAGGTCCAATCGGTGTACGACCAATGGGCCGACTTCTCCGCATGGGCCGTCGGACAGACCGAGATCACCGGCCCGATGCCTGCGCCGCAAGACATCGGCGCTCCCGTGCCCTGCCCCCGCCAGATCTTCGCCATCGGCCTCAACTACAAGGATCACGCCGACGAGACCGGCGCCTCCTACCCCGAACAGCCAATGGTGTTCACCAAGTTCCAGAGCTCGATCGCCCCACCCGTCGGCGAGGTCACGTTGCCGAGCGGTGCCGTCGACTGGGAAGTCGAGCTGGTCGTGGTCATCGGAACCGCCGGCGCCAACATTGCCGAGGCTGATGCGTGGAGCCACGTCGCCGGCCTCACGGTCGGCCAGGACTACTCCGAACGAGTCGTCCAAACCGCAGGTCGTCCACCACAGTTCTCGATGGGCAAGTCCTACCCCGGTTTCGCTCCCCTCGGCCCGGCCCTCGTCACCACCGACGAGTTCAGCGACGTCGACGACCTCGGCCTCACCTGCTCGGTCAACGGCGAGATGCTGCAGAACGGCCGCACCATCAACCTCTTGTTCGATGTCTCTCAACTCATCTCGTGGCTGTCGGCCATCACGCCACTCACCCCTGGCGACATCATCTTCACCGGCACGCCCGCAGGCGTTGGTGTCGGCATGGAACCGAAGCGTTTCCTCCAACCAGGCGAGGTCGTGGTCAGCACGATCGAAGGCATCGGCTCGATCACCCAGACCTGCGTCTCGGCCTGACGAAGCCGGGCGTCGGTCCCCCGACCAAGTGATTCCCTAAAGAATCAGTCCGTTTCTTCCGACTGAAAACCTCATGTTCGGGAAGAGGAAACAAGAGAAGCTGGATGCGTACGCAAACCGGCCGCTGATGTCATCGAACGTCACCGAATTCATGGAGAAGCTCGGACTGAGCGAAGACGAGATCGCCGAGATGGCCAATCCTTCGAGCACCATCGACGAAGTGCAGACCAAGCTCGACGATGGCGTCACCGCACTCGACATCTTCGTCGGCCAAGCGAAGGCAGCGTGGGCCAACCACACCAGCCAGCTGGTCGATCTGCAGCCGTTCCACATGCTGCCGATCTCTCTCTGGGACGATCTCGACAAGAACGACCGGGCGCTGTTGGTCGAAGTCATCGGCCTGGTTCCGGCAAACCCTTGGAACATCGTGCTCCTTGCCGCCGACGAAGAAACAGCGACCCTGACCGGTGCGGCTCGTTTCCCCCTGGCGCTTTCTGAAGAAGCCGCCGTGGCCATCGACATGGCCAAGCTGACCATCGCCGCGGAACTGGACGCCATCAAGAAGGCGGATCAGACCCAGGTCGACGCATTCGTCGAGATCCGTGACGCTGCCGCTGGACGGATCATCGCGTTGGCTCGTCCCATCGGCGGCGCAGCACTCGGCGAAGCAGCGGTCAACCACTCACGAGCCACCTTCTTCGGCGACTGACGCTCTCGCTCGGATCTGCCTCAGGCCATAGGGTCGCCCCTCAGGCAACGACAGGGGCAACGAGTGATCGAACCGACCAAGAACAAGAGCGGCGGTATTCTCTCCGGCGAACTCGCCGGACAAGAACTGGCCGACGGCATCTACGTGCTTCCCGGCCAGGGCAACACGCTCGCGATCGAGACCGATGCTGGCGTCGTGCTGGTCGATGCCAGCGGCTACACCCACGTCGACGCGATGATCGCTGCCCTTCGTGAACGCACGAACTCTGCCGTCCACGCCATCGTCTACAGCCACGGTCACCACGGCTACAACGCAGCCGTCGACGTGTGGCAACAGCACAACGCCGACCGAGGCGAGCCTGCGCCCCGGTTGATCGGCCACGAGCTCGTGGTGAAGCGGACCGCTCGGTATCGCGAGACCGCCGAGCTGCAAACCCGCATGCTCGCCATCCAGTTCAACTCGCGTCGAGACGTTCCGCTCGAAACCCTCGGCAAGGGCTTGGCGTTGCACGACCTCACCGAGACCTTCAGCGACACGATGACCGTGGTCGACGGCGCCCGTCGGGTCGAACTGATCTGGGCCCCGTCCGAAGTAGACGACGCGCTGGCCGTGTGGTTGCCCGACGACGGCCTGCTGTTCGGTGGCGCCGCGACCCCCGGCTTCACCATCCCCAACATCGGCACCCCACTTCGCACCCAGCGGTACACGATCCGCTGGGCCGACACTCTCGACCGCCTCGCCGAACTGGGAGCCACGACCCTGGTGACCGAGTTCGGTCCCGTCGTCGAAGGCAACGACATCGGCGTCCAGCTCGCCGCCACCTCCGAGGCCCTCCGTTGGCTACGAGACGAAGTGGTACGCCGCATGAACGCCGGCATGAGCGAGCACGAGATCCTCGCCGACATGACCTATCCGCCCGAGCTGTTCGATCAGCCGTGGATGCGACCGACCTATGGCGATCCGGACTACATCGTGCGCGATCTCTACCGCGAAGAAAACGGCTGGTGGGACCGCAACCCCACCACCCTGCACCCTGCTCCCCCAGCCGATGCCGCTGCTGCGGTGCTGTCGGCTGTGGACCCCGACGTCGTGCTGGCAAAGGCTCGAGCACTCGCTGCTTCCGGGGAAACACAGCTGGCGCTCCACGTGATCGACCTCCTCGCCCTGTGCACCGGCGACGAGCCGGGCGTGGTCGAAGCTCGCGCGCTCAAGGCCGAACTGTGCAACACCAGAGCGACAGAGATCCAGCCGTACGTTTCCCGCTCGTGTTACCGCAGCACGGCGCGGCTGCTCGACAGAGGCCACACCAGCTGGACTGGTCTGGAATGACGGCGCCCACCGCAGATCACGTGATCGTTGTCGTCGGGGGCACCCGTGGCATCGGTGCCGCCATCGCCACTGACCTGGCAACGACGGGCGCCACGTTGGTCCTGGCCGGCCGGGATCTCGCTGGTGGAACCGCTCGAGCCGCCGCCATCTCCGCCGCGGGCGGCACCGCCAGCATGATCAGCTGCGATGTCACCAGCGCCGCCGACTGTGACGCCCTCTTCACTCAGGTCGCCGAGCAGCACGGCCGACTCGACACCGTCTTCGCCAACCAGGGCGTCGCCGGGCCGTCCCAGCGGCTGACCAGTTGGCCCGTCGACGCCATCGAGCAGAGCCTGGCAGTCAACCTCGTCGGTTGTGTGAACATCGCCCGTTCGGCCGAGGCTGCACTGGGCGCCAACGACGGCGGACGCATGATCATCACCGGCTCGGGCTCGGGCCACGAGAACCTGGTCGGGCTCGGCATGTACGGCATCTCGAAGGCCGCCGTCTCCCATCTGGTTCGCCAGCTCGCCGTCGAGTGGCGCAGTCGTCCCATCGCCGTGAACGAACTCATTCCTGGCCCCGTCCGGACCGAGATGACCGGCTACGGCGACGACAACAACGGCGAGAACCCGATGGAGGCATTCGCCGAACGAGCAAAGGAATGGTTGAAGGATCCAGACGACGTCACACCTCTGGCCCGGCTTCTTGCCGAACTCCCAGCCAACGGCCCGACCGGCCAGACGTTCAGCCTTGCCGGTCGGGTCTGACTAGCCGAGGGCGTCGACGGCTGTTTGGAACGCTTCGAGCAACCGGGTGATCTCGGCATCACGCTCGATCTCGATGTTGGTCAGCTGCGTCTGCAGCTCGGCGATGGCCGGGTTCGCCGCCGCGGCAGCGGCGTCACGGTCGATCACATACTGATTCCAGATGACGCCGAGTTGCGTCTCGATCTCGATCTTGCGCTCTGGATCCACGGTGGTTTCGAGCTCGGCGTACAACGGTGCCTTGGCATCGGTCATGGCCTGATGGATCGGAGCGAGAACCTCGTCGAGGGCCTCGACCAGCAGCTTCTTCTCGGCCTCGATCGGCGCCATCACGTCACTGGCGGCGGTGTAGACGGCCTCTTTGTCGGCGAAGAGCTGGGTCTGCAGAGCGGCGATGGCGTCGTCGTTGGACGTGTCGTCCTTCGGCTTGTCTTCGGCTGGCTTGTCCTCGACCTTGGGCTCTTCAACGGGCTTGTCTTCGACGACCGGCTTGTCTTCGGTCTCGGACTCGTCGGTCTTGGGCTCTTCTTCAGCCTTGTCTTCTTCGATCTCCGCATCGGCCACTGCATCGGCAATCGCCGCTGCCTCCACCTCGACGACCTTCGGCTGCTCTGCTGGCGCTGGCTCGACGACCTCTGGCTTCGGGGTCTCGTCATTCAGTGACGCAGAGTCCTCGAGCGGCAGCTCAGCCGGAGCCTCATCGGTCGAAACGATCGTGGTCGGCTCGCTCGGCAGCACGTCCACCAGGCCGGTGGCTTGTGCGCCGGTGACCGAAGCGGCTGCAAGCGAGCCACCGATCAAGAGCTTTCCGCCCATGGTTCCGGCAAACGTCATAGCTTCTGCGAACACTTTTCTTCTCCTCGGTGTGGCCGCAGTGAGATCGAC
>JAULCF011452319.1:0-13556 GCA_032361265.1 Devaleraea mollis
ATCGTTTACACAGCTAACTCAAAAAAAAGTATAAAATTACCTCTCTCACAGCTACCCTTGCCTTGCGAGCGCTTTACAGTGATGAAGGGCCGAGCGCTCGTACCAACGGGCCCTTGCAGTGGTAGCAGCGGCGGATGTGGCGCTGTTTTCTGTTGCCGTGCCCGCTCATACTGTCTGCCTCTTACTGTATGACAGATAGCTGTTCGCGTCGTCGTCGTCGTCCTCGTTCTCATCATGTCTTCTCGGTACCCCCAGCACACCAACTAGAGCCTCCCAAGCAACTCCAGCCGGCTCGCATCAGCTGTTGCGACGCCGAGATCAAGGCAGCTTCGTCGGTCGCGTTTGCTGTCGTCGCCCCACTGGCCCTTTCTAGCCAACCTTCACGCCTTCCATCGCCCCCGGGCGTCCATCCTCCCACCATGACCTCCTCCTCAGCGCCCATGAAGACGCTGAACGATGACATCTCCCTCGCCGCCGGAGGCCGCCGCTTCCGCTTCGTTCCTCTCCGCGACCGCCTTGCCGCGACCACCGCCCGCCCCTCTGCCCTCCCCGCCCTCCCCCCTTCCACCCCCTCCGTCTCCGACAAGAAGTTCAGCCACTTCCGCGCCGCCCTCGACGAGCGCCGCGAGCTCGACCTCACAGCTGCTTTCACAGCCTTCGCCGACGCAACAACCCCCCTCTCCCACAGCCTTCACCTCGTCTTCACCGCGCGCGCACGCATCGTCTCTGCCCTCGACGACGCCCTCGTCCTTTCCACGCCCGCCGCCGCAAGCCTCGCCGCATGCCTCCACGGCCTCGCCCGCGACCTCGGCGCCGCCTTCCTCCCCTACTTCCCCACGCTCGTCGCCGCCATCGCACGCTGCCTCGGCGACGGCCGCGAAATGTGGGAGCCCGATGCCACGCTCGTGCCCCTCCTCGGCGCCCTAGCCCGCGTCGTCAAGATCCTCGTCCAGCCTCTCGTCCGCGCCCCGGACGACGCCCTCGCCGCCCTCGAGCCCCTCCTCGCCCACGGCCACTACCGCGTCCGCGAGATGGCCGCTGAGGCGTCCGCCGGTTACTTGTTGAGGAAGACGAGGGATGCTGCAGCGGCGCAGGCGCTGTGCGCCGCCTGTCTCGGGCGACTGGGCGCCAATAAGGCGCTCGTCGACGGCGTCACGGCGGCGCTGTATGAGGGGACGCGCGCCGTGCGCGGTGGCCTGCATCCTTCTGCGGTTGAGCTGCTGAATTTCGCGCTGGCCGAGGTTTGCGGCCTGGACGTGGGCGACAACAGGTTTGCTGCTGTCGCCAATGCGCTCGCTGCGCTGAGGCAGAGGACGGTCGAGAAAGGCGCCGTCGCCGATATGACCTCGGCGCTATTGGAGATGGTAGAAGGCGCGGCCGAGGAAGGTGGCAACAGCAGTCTTGTGCTTGAAAATTCGCTCTATCTGCTGAAAAAATGGTGCGGCCACCGCGGAGGTGCGTGGGTGACAGAGGCGCACTTCCAGCGTGCCCTCGCCCTCGCCGTCGATGTCACCACGTCCATCCCTGCCCGCTCCGACCGCGCCGTCTTTGAAGCGCTCGCCCTCGTCTCAGCAGTCCTCGCCGTCCAGTCGACGTCGCTCAGCGGCGGCCGATACCTATCCCTCAACAAGTCTTCGCGCACCAGCCTCGTTTCTGCGACAAGCCGCGTCGCAGACAGCCTCGTACCCGTGGCTTTAGCAACTCTGCGGGACGCGCTGGAGGCGGGGGCGGTCTCCGTTAGGGATGTCCTCGGTGTCTATGCCCAACTGTGCAAGCGTGCGGGGAGGGATGCCGGAAGTTCTGCTGGCCTCGAGCATGCTGTCTTACTTCTTCGCTACGTCGTTGCCCCTGGTAATTCTGGCACTGGGAGGGGGCTTGTTTCCTTTCCCGCTTCGACGCTCACCGCCTTTGTGAACGACACGCTACGGCAAAATCCGCCAGTTTCGCTTTCTGATGCGTCTGGTCAGAGAGGACGGATCTTGCTCGCGCTCGAGTTCTGCCGCCTCGCCGAAGCGCCGTCCTGCGTTCCTGCTCTTCGCGGTCTCTTCGACGGTTGGGTAGCGGCTGCGCGCGAGGACGGTGGTGTATCAATGCGGTCATGTGCCGCACTCGCTCTTGACGCCCTTGTCGGCCAGCAAATGTCTTCCTTAACAGTAGAGAATTCGGCCGATCTTGTCGACGCGGCTGTTCAGCTAGTTAATGCTGCCCCGGGCGAGCTCGGAGCGCTTCGAGCGCTGTGTGTCCTTCTCGCTTCGTTCCCTCTGGTCCGTTCGGAGGAAATTGTGGAAGCGCTGATCGAGACCGTCGCTGTCAGCCTCAGCTCCGGAGTGCGAGAAGTTCGTTGCCAGGCTGCAACGTTGCTCACTCTGCTTCAGCGCTCTCTTGGCTCTGGTAGCGGCGCGCGTGAGGCTTTGCCCAGAGTCCTACCAAGCGCTGCCGATGATAGCGACGATGAAGAAGATGCCGAAGACAGACTTTCGGATCTTTTTCGGAGGATGGAGCAGAGCGCCGACGTAGCCACTGTGTTTGATGCTGTGCTCGCCGTTGTCGTGTCCCCGCTGACTGTGGATCGATCTTCGTCATGTCAGCAGCTTATTAAGGCGCTTTCTGGTCTCGTCCAACGAAAGAACGCCGCCGCAACTACTCGTTCAATGTGTACGGTGTTGTCTAATTTGGCTGTCGGTCTCTTTCGTACAAAGTTTAAGCTGTTGTGGAAGAGTGCTGGAGAGTTATGGTGCGCTGTAGCGTTCGATCAGCCAAAAATTGCTTGGCTTCCTGTTAAGGAAGCCCTCCTCGTTACGAAAGGGGGTATTTTGAAAATGTCTAGACAGGGCCCGGCTGCTGACAGCGATGACAACAATGCCGAAGAGGATGAGGAAGAGCATGAAAGCGGAGATGGAGCGGTCGACGGCGAAGATGCAGTAGACTCTGGGAAGAGCGCGGTAAGCGCCGATGCTGTAGGATTGAAAAGGAAGCGTGATGATGTCGGTGACGCCGATGTCGGCAATGAAGAAGAAGAAGAAGAAGCTCTGGCAAGTACTGAACGAGAAGAGCGATCGGTTGCGTCAAAGTTTCCCATGCCTAAGCGCGCTAGGAGAGACCAGGCAAAGGGATTGATTTTGCTGCGTTGGTCGCTGGTATCGTGGGAGGAAGATCTTATTATCGCTCAGGCCTCGGCAGCAACTGCGGCGTCCACATGCGTTGTGCAAGGTGACTTGGCTGAAGACATGACCGACGATGTCGTGCTGCATCGTGAGTTACTTTTGGCTATCTCCAAGCAACCAGCCGTGGCCATGAACGAGCGATTGTTCGTCATTCGTGACCTTTGTCTTCCGCTCAACCCGGTCTTCATGTCACGTAAGCTGGGTAATAGTATGGTGCGCTCTTATGCTGATTTGCTAGAAAAGCTTGGCGGGCTGAAGGGCACTGGAAATGACGCTGACTTGGAGCGCAAACTGCGACAGCGGCTGATGGACGACATTTGTCGGCCAGATTCTGCCTGCCAAGCGGCGGCCGTCAAGGCGCTTTGCGCCGGCCGTTCCCCGGTTCTCAAATCGTTTCGAGCGTCGCTACTTCGTCTTATTGATGATGGAACGTTTCGAGACGAGCTTGCTCTTTTGACAACCAAGCTAAGAGAAGACGGCGCCCTGGTAGATGATTCTGCTTCTGCAAAGGACAGTGGGTTGCAAGATGTGCTTGTTCGCATTTGCTTTGCGAAAATGCGGGGACGGCGTGACCGCCTTGGGTCTCGCCGTGGCGCTGTTCTTGGCTTCATTGTTTCGACGCTGTCATGGTCGGAAGCCGTCCCGAGGCTGATATCCTTGGCTATTGCACCAATCAGGCCGGCTGTGTCATCCTTTTTGAAGAAAATTGACTCGGAGGAAGGTCCAGTGAACTACGATGAGAACAGCGCCAAAGACTTCGTCTTTCCACCGTCAAATGTTTTCCGCGGAATTTTGTACTCTCTCGAGGCGATCGTTCAGCAGTTTGGAGTTGCTATTCCCGAGCAGAGTTGGCGGATGCTGGTCGCGTCGGTCTATCTGATGTTGGAAGCGACAAATGACGTTAGTGCGAAAACTGTGCGTGCGTTGACTTTGCGCCGACTAGCCCTCATGGTCGATAAGCGTCCGGTCGAGACAGAATTCATTGCGCGACGAGTCGTATCCGCAGTACGACGAGGCCGATTTGACGCTACTAGTGCCGCGGACATTACGGATGCGCCGGCATTGCTAGTCTTTTTGGCGTCGTGCGCCCGAGCACCTTTGCCAATGCTTCACTCTTCTCTTGTTCGGAACGAATCGTGGGCATTCTCGTGGTCCCTTGGAGTTATTTCTAGCGAGAAAGCCCGATTCGCCGCTGTAGATTTGGCATTGGAAGTGTCGCAAGTTCTTGCCAAAGAAGTTGCTCTAGATTTGATCTCTCATGGTGAATGCAGCGAGCTCGATGGCGAACTTGTTACTCTCCTTCCGTCGTCCTTGCGCTCGAGATTGAATTTATTTCAGGACTTGATGGCTCGCGATGGGAGACTTGGAAAATGGCGAATCGTTCTAGAGCACTGCATGGCGCTCGTTGGTGTTCTGGGTGACTGCGGCTTGAATGTGTCGGATGCGAAGACGCTTGTCAATGCGTTGTCTGAATTCGTTGTGGCGCATCCAGGGAGGTGTCATGAAGCTATCGAAGCGACGCTACTTGCTATGGCGAAACTTTTCCAGCACATCTGTGACGCTGGGGGCGGAGAGGAAAGGGTGGAAAGTGGTGCCTCTGACTTTGTCGCCTCGCACGCTATGGCCTTGAGCCGTTTAATGAATGACAGATTCGTTGTCGGGGAGACTCTGCAAAGAGAAGCCCTTTGCAAAGCATTAACAGGACTTGGTCAGCGTGACCTCCTCGTTGTGGCTGGATTCTTGTCCCAAATGGACGCTATGCGTTCTGATCGCGTTAACGAGCCGGACTACGATGTCCGGCTTGGTACCATTTCGGTTTTATGCAAAAGCGTGAAAACTGCTTGTGAAACTGGAGACGGTGTTCGTCTTGGGATGTCGTCCATAGCCAGCTCTCGGTTTGACTCCCGCTCAGCCGAAAAAAAGAAAGTGGTAATCGAGGCTGACGAGGAATGTGGAGATGACTTGGTTGATATCAGCGTGCCTGGTATATGTGCACTGGTGCGATCTTGTCTGTGGACTTTGAAAGATGAGGATTCAGCTGCTCGTGGGACAGCAGGATTTGCTCTGTCACTGTTTGCCAAGTACGTGTCTGCCCGCGCTGAGTCTGCTCTTGCAGATGAGGTTCTCGCTGCTCTGGTGGTGGCTACCGTCGAAGCGCCTGTCATTGGCGAGCGCCGCGAGGTATGCTCGTCACTGGGGGAACTGGTTCGGTGCTCCATGTCAGCGAATTGCTTTTCTCCCTCGGCTCTACTGGAAAGTTTGCAGTTCCTGGATCGACCAGACAACTTGGATGTGGACTTCTTCGAGAACATTGCCCACCTCCAACCCCATCGCCGCTCAAGGGCTCTTCGACGCCTTTCTAGTGTCTTCGACTCGTCTTCCGAGAAGAAAGGCGACGATGAAGATGCTGGTGAGCAATCGGTTTTGCCAGCTTCCTCCGTGCTTCGAGTTCTTGCCACCGAATTTGCTGTGCCATTGAGTTATCGTATTACCCTTGATGTCTCGGAAGAAGCGGAGAAGAAACCCAAGCACGCTAAAAGCATGGAAGCGCGAGATGCTGTTCGCGCTGATGTTGGTATCTGGGCTGCCAAAGCATGCGGAGCTGCTGCAGCAGTTATCGATCATCGCGAATACCGAATTGTCCTGACCCGCATTATTCGCAGGCTCCCTCGTGAAGATAACGAAATGAGACTTGACTTGTTATACAGTCTCCTTGTCTCTATCGCAAGTGCCTTTCCTCTTTCTAACGAGGATGGGGAGCGTAGCGAGGAAATGGCTGCATATCTATCTAAGACAGCCCTGCCTCAGATGCTAAAGCACGTTACAGCTGGAGGGGTGGAAGGGGATTTATTGGAGTCAGTCATGGCTGGGCACACGAAGCGTGGACAGGGTGGAATTGGAAAATCTGGAACTCGGAATGCGATGGTCTTTCGAGCCCCTGTCGCTATCGCTGCTGCCAAGCTCATGACCCGCATGAAAGAAGAGGAAATGGAAATCAGCTTGCCTTTGTTGATCACGCCTGTTGCTAGCGCCCTGCGATCCCGAATGACTGATGTACGTGATGGGGCTAAGAAGGCCCTGGTGAAGCTTGTTGTTTTGCTTGGCTCGAATTATTTGCCATACGTTGTTCAGCAAGTTCTGCAAGTACTTGAGAAAGGCTTCCGGAAAGACGCCGGTGTCTACGTTTTGCACGCCTTGCTCCTCGGCGTGCAGAATGCGCGTAAGCAACATCTCGAAGAGAGACGACCAGTTGTCGTTGAAATGCAAGACATCGAGGAAGTATACTTGCCCATCGACGCAGGAGCTGGAATGATTGCTGACGCCCTAAGAGATGAAATCGTGGAGGGAGTGTCTTCTAACTCCAAAGACTTTGACAATCCTAATGTCTCAACTTCCCGGGCCAGAGATGCTGCGAACAGGGCAACGCGTGCTGCCGACGCTGCTGAATTGCTGGCGGAAATGGTTGATTTTAAGAAGTCAGCCCGGCGAGTTGTGAAGCCCTTCCGCGACGCGGTGGTATCGGCCTCAAGTTCGAAACTTACTTCCCGGTTGGAAAACACATTGCAGCGCATATTGTTGGGACTGGTTCGAAACGCATCTTTGAACGCCAGGGATGGACTTCGTTTTAGTCATGAGATGGTTCATGATCACATGCCATTTCCTGTGGTGGATGATGACACTGCCGTCGTCAAGTCAAGCGCTGTCAAAATGGATTCTCGTCGGTTTACGAATTTGCCAAGAGGTCATGTCATTGTGGAGTTTGGCCTTGGCCTCTTGAACAGTTTCA
Source organism: Devaleraea mollis (assembly GCA_032361265.1). NCBI lineage: Eukaryota > Rhodophyta > Florideophyceae > Palmariales > Palmariaceae > Devaleraea > Devaleraea mollis. Next base: position 6,952 of record JAULCF011452319.1, read on the forward strand.
TGGCCAAATCTGTGGTCAAGGCTGACGGAAACAGTGCATCGGCTCTAGAAATGAGGTCCATGCTTGAGCCATTTTTACCGGAGGTGGGACTGGCTTTAAAGTCCCGTTTTGACAGCCTGACGCTGATTGGGCTGAAGGTCACCCAAAGGCTTGTGCGCTTGCCCTTAAAGGGCCGATCAACTATCGCAAATGACTTAACTGGGACTGTTCTTCAAGTTCTATCTCGTCGTGGTGTTGGCAAAAGTCACGGGCAGAAGCAAGCAGGTACAAGTAACTGCCAGGATTTGTTCCATACCTGTCTGCGAGTAGCGTCTGTAATTGTTCAAGAGGTTGGCAAAGGCGGCGGGGAGGGCGGTGGGGGATCAGATAATATTCGCGAAGAGACTGTGAGGCAACTTCTTGTCATTTCTAGAGAATGTTTAGACGAGGGCTCCGTGGAAATGCGTAATGCTGCGCTTGCTTTCGTTCGAAGTGTCGTTGCGGCCAAGTTTAAGACGCCTGAAATTTACGATGCTGTTGATGATGTGTCTAAACTTGCCGTGCGTGGTCAATCGGCAGGTCTCCAGTCGAGCTGTATCACAGTGTCCGTGGCATTCCTCGTCAATTACCCTCTGAGTTCTAAGCGTATCCGGCAGCAGCTGGAGTTTTATGTGCGCAATTTGAACTACGAGCATCCTGAAGGAAGGCTGGCTGCGTTGCGAGCCCTCGCTACCGTCATCAACAAATTCCCGACGAAGAGCTTAGGCGCTGAAAGTGAATTTCTGTTCCTGCCTCTTGTTGCCGTCATCGCCAACGATGCCGAAGTGAAGTGCAGGGAAGAGGCATCTCAAACTCTTCGCGCTTTGTTTACCGAAATATCAGATGCTCGCAAAGTGTCAGAGATGATTGGCATGTCGATGACATTGCTTGGGGTGAAGGCGGATAGCAATTGCAAGCTCGGTTTTTCAGTGAATGGAAGCACCGACTTGTCGCTGCAGAAAGCTGGTGCTGCAGCCCTAGGTGCTGCTGTCGGAAGCGGAGTTTTGTCGAAATCACAGATTATGGATGTTTTATTTTCAAGTCTATCTGTGGGTCTTGCTGGGTGTGATCTAGGGGAGGAGATAGAGAGTGTAGACGCAAACGATGAGAGCGATGCCCAGCCTTGGGATCTAACTTACGAAGGAATGGCTAGTGGGGAGCAGGCCCTTGATGCTTTGGAGAAGGTTGTTAACGATGGTCGTGTGGAAGTTATGGCTGCACTGCAACCCTTCTGGGGTCATATGCCTGCCGTGCTGTCGCATCAACATGTGTGGGTTCGCCTTATTGCCTGTCGTCTTCTTGGTAGACATTTTTCCGCTGTTGGAGATGATCTCCTTCTTACCAATTCTGCAGCGGGCACGTTCTCTTTGTTCAATGGACCGGCTGGCTCGGTTCGTAGCGTTATCAAAGCGCTTTGCCTTATTCTGGAAGGAGCAGTTCTTTCAGAGGCTCTGGCTCAGCAAACTTTGAAGAATTTGTTGTTTCTCGGAAACGCCGTTCGTCTCCATCCATCAGTGGGGCATGCCGGCGTCGGTCTTGGCGCCGAAGGCTCAGAGGACGAGGCTGAAGTGGATGCGGAAGGTGGAAGGCATGTAAGTGATAATAGTGAGGTCAACCGTGGACTTTACTGGCTGCTACGTCGTATGTCGGGTATGGCAATCCGAGCGGGGCAAAGCGAGGCCGCTCTGCTTCGCCGTGCTTGTGCTGTCCGCTTTCTCGCTGCTGCTGTTGCCTCGTGGGGCTCAGACGCAGTTCAACCATATTTGCGGCTGTTTGTTGGGCCCGCCATGCGCATCCTTGAGAGCAAGGCGCCCATCTTGAATGGCGGCACAACGAAGACAGCTAATGCGCAGGCGTCTGCAGCGGCTATTCGATCGATGGCAGAGACGATGCAGGATTTGCTTGTGAAAGCTTTGGGCGCCGACGAGTACTACGTCGTCTATAACGAGTTGCGCACCCAGCGGCGTGCAGACCAGGTGGAGCGCAAGCGCAAGTACGCTGTAGAAGCAGCCGTGGACCCCGAGAGGGCTGAGAAAAAGCGCGTCAAGCGCAATATTGCCAAATCAAAGGCTCGCAAGCGTAAGGCTAATGACGGCACGGGACGAGGCGGGTACTCATGGCGCGTTGCCCACGCGTCGGCTGAAAATCAAGCTTCAGTTGCTCGGCCGCTCACTGACGGTTAGTTGCATGTCCTCAACTGATTCCAGCCGGTCGTTGTCGTTGTAAAAGTTAGTTAGATTTTTGTAAATATATGAGCGCTGACTACAGCACAACACGCCTACCCATTGCTTCAAAGTACGCCCTGTATTCAAGCATGAATCCCTCGTCCTCAACCTCGAAATATCCCCGCCAAACCAAGAACAGCCAGTTCGAAAAGAAGCTGTAACTAGCCAAAACTGGTTTCTTCCCCGTCCCCTGAGTGCAGCAGCAACAAACTCTATTTCAGACCTCCAGCGACACCCCCGTGATTGCCATCGGCAATTCCTGGGACAAGAAAGAATGTCAAAGTAAAGACTATACAGGAAACTGACACGCCAACTATATCCATGAGCACTGCCACTATAGGGCTTGACATCGCCGGGTCCTTCCCAATTCTCTCTAGCAGTAAAGGGCAGAGAGCGGCGACGAGAGTTGCAATCACCACAAGAACAGTCAAGCAAATGCCCACTGCCACAGAGCTAGATAAACTTTCGCCAAAGCCAACGAAAGTCCTAAGAAACCCGCAAAACCCCAGCACCACGCCCATCGCAGACGCAATAAGCATCTCGCGCAAAATGACGACGCCCTCGTTGCCTCGGTGAATCTCCGCCGTCGCCAGTCCGCGCACCATGAGCGTAGCCGTCTGGGCGGCGGCATTGCCGCCCGTTCCAACAATGTAGGTAATGCTATATACGAATATCGGATGGTTGGCGAGCAGCTCCGAATTCGCTTCCATAATCATCCCGGAAATCGATTGCAGCAGCATTAGCCAGACGAGGAGCAGCGTGCGCGTCCAGAACTGGTCCCACTCCCGCGTCGAGAACAGCGGCTCGCGCCTCGCGGCCAGCAGAGGCTCCGCTGGATCGCGTGGCGAGACCGCCTCCGGGTCGCGATAAGGAACAGCCATCGTCGGCTGACTTGGTGCGGCACGCGGTGGCGGCGTGGCGTCGCGGGGCGTGGAGGTGCAGTGCGATTCCTAAATGATAGGTACGAGAGCAGCCGATATCTTAGTTCTGATAGCTAACCCAGTGCGAAACGCGGCGAAGGCGTCGCGTGTGATGCAGAATGGTGCCTCAGACAGTCAATTCACACAAAAATCGCATTTATCATACGTAAGGTACAGCGCATTTCCACGACCAAACCTCGCTACAATCACACAAAGCACAACCCCTCACCAGCATCACGGGCCTGCCGATCTGGATGGATCCACGGTGGATCCAGATCGATCAAGATCCATCTGGATCCATACAGATCGGCACGGCATGATTAATCAGGTGGATTACCGACCTGATCTATCATCAGACATGATAATCCCGGCAGCCCGCGCGATTCCGAGACCACAAGCTGTGGTCCACAACCGGCACACATCGACGACGCTTCGTACTTGCGCGAGAGAATAGAGAGTGAAGTAAAGAATCCATCCACTTCGTACAACAAGTTTTCGGGAACGCGTCTGCGAGAAACCCACCATCAAGTTGCGGTAAATGCGAAGTTCCCTCTTGCCAGTACCTACTAGGTATCTAGTAGATGCCTAATCCCATGCATGATAGATAGCATGAAAAGCTCATTGATCAAAACCACACATATGCCTGAAGCATGTTTCTCCTGGGCACTTCACACTTACAAGTTTGATACAACGCGTAGCCTTATTAATAGTCAATAGTGCAGTGTAATTAGGCCACTGCCTTTCTGTACCAAAATAACTGTCGAGTGTAAAGGCAACTGTACCTGTCACTTGGTAGGAAACATAGCAAGTTCAATTCATTGCCTAGCTTAGAAGCTGAAAAGGTAAGGGCTTGGCAGCAGTGCAGAAAATGGAGCGGTGAACAATTTGGGAATGGCTTCAAGAATCTCCTATCTAAAGGCGTTCACTAGCCATAGTTAGAGCATAATTTATCACTATAAAGCGCCTTCCATTACACATTCGTATAAGAGATATAACTCTTCCTAACTTGGGCGTAGTTTCCTAGAGTTTAGATTTGAATACAACAGCAAAACTTTGAGACATTCCAAAGCACTTTTACAGCACATTTACTTAAATTACCAGCTCTATGTCAAAATATCAATCACCTACTTCCCTATACCTAGTAAAGCTCTTAGTATGATACGCTTGAACCTACACAAAAAGGCAGTGCCCCAATAAGCGTGAAAACATTCCCCTTCGACTTACCATGGAACGAAAATCGTCCGGCACGTCCCCACTGCTTCACACTCGGATCCGAACTGCGAACTCGAGGCGCCTTCCATGTTCCCAGGCAACGCTTATAGCTTGTGTTGCCAAGCTTGGAAACCAATTTATAACTTCCTTTCCAGAACGGTTTCTGAACAGATTTCCACTTCGAAACTTTTGAGCGGAACAACTGTCTTGGCCACGAAGAGCAGCCTGCATCCCGAATTCCTGATCCCCAGTCGATGCTCATTCCAACGGAGTCTCTTCCCAAGCCCTTTCGCACATTCCGAACGACAACGACGATAGGATTGCGGCAAGCGTCAGTGCCGAAGTTAACATTCTTGATCGTCCAAGCGTTCCCCTTTCCTCTAAACTGCGCTACGCTCCCATTGCCTCCTCCAATACGCTTCCCAGCGTAGAAAATGTCAACAACTCCTTTAGAGGCGACACGGATTGTCGCCTTTCTCGGCACCGACTGCGCTAGCTGCTCGTAAGGCGTCCAAATCGTGCCGGTCACCGTTCTAGCGGCGCACATTCGAGAAAATCGGGGCACCTCGTAAACAGTCGTGCGCAGGGGGGTAGCTCGGCAGAGAAACTTTCCGCCAGTCTTGCAGCTATCTGTTGGGAGGCACGTGCGGCACTGGCACGATTGAGGGCTAGTCAGAGCCAGTTGCTTTTCTGGCGAGCCACTAAGTGTTTTGCCTGTAAAGTAGCAGCAGCGAGAAGTATCTGACGGGACATCGGGATCACAGATGCATGTTATGCTAGCAGACGCACCCGTACTGAAAAGTATGGCCAAAGATGCACCGATCCCCAAGATCAGTCGCCAGGTTAGGGGGAATGCCATTGTCGAAGGAGATTTCCAAAAGAGGTTCTTCGTCGCTACACAACTTCTCGTGAACCACGCCCCGAAGCAATGTGCTAAGAACGCTGAGGTTAGAGAGCTTATTACCCGAGAGGAAATGACTAGCTCGGTTTGGTTTGGAAACCTGTTTGACGGAGGATTGTGCATTCACAAATATGCATATTTTGCTGATGTGAGAACGTGCAGCAAATTGAAACTTATAAATTCGTTGTTGTCGAGCGACCGCTCGGTGTTTGAGCTAAATGGTGCGAACGAGTATCTGGGCTAAATGGTGCGAACGAGTATCTGGGGTTGCAAAAGCATCACTCTTCCTCAAAAAGGAATCTTCAAGGGTCATGGTTCATGGCCCATGGATATTTCCAGACCAGGCCTTCAAAAAATGCAGTACACCGTATTCGTAGTGGCTTTCAATAAAAAATTGACGTACACCAATAATTTAGAATTTTCGGAGTGTACGTCAATTTGACTTAAAAGTCTTAAAAGACTGTCAAAATTTGAATATTCCAAAGTCAGCGTCGTCGTCCCCTCTTTCTTGCCGTCGGAAAGACATATAATGGTCGTAAACATCTAGTATGCCAAAGGGTAAAGACGTTTGAGTCCGCGGAGCTTGGGCGAACCTTCAAATGATTCATTGTTCGATGCATACTATCGTACAATATGTCATAATATGACATATTGTACGATAGTATAACATGTTATGTTGTTCCATCGAGTAAGCACCTTAAAGTCGAGCCTTGACCCGCAGCTAGCAAATGGCCCTATAAGTGTATTTATGGGATCCAGTGAAATTTTGGGAAATACGTGAGCATTTTTCAAAATAACCTGTGCCAACGCCTGTTAAAACATGTCAAGTTTTGGCAGCAGGGTGGTACAATTGTACAGTGCGTTTGAAGTGCACTGCCGCATGATCTGCCGTTTTTGCTTATCTGGGCCTTGCCACCGCCTCTGGCGCCGTGCCTCTTCTTGCTGACAACGTTTTCGCCTCGCTTCCCGAACTATTTACCGCACTGCAGCTTTTGACGTGCTGGTCAGCGTTAATCATTTAGAAAAAGTTCTCAAAAAATGACGCGACTCTGACAACTAGGTCCTGATCTCAGAAACTGTACTGCAGTGAACATTTTTTTATAGTTTTTAAACTATAAAAAAATGTTCACTGCAGTACAGTTTTAATTGCCTTAAAAGGCTTACCCGCGTACCCGGGCAGGCCTAACGCCCCCGTGGCGTATGGCTGGCTCATAACCTGATGAGGCCGACGCGTAGGCCTACAGAACAATTTGTTTTCTTAGCCATCTCTTCTCACTTATTCTGTTTTAGTAAGAAAGTCTTTCTCTCCTCTCACGGGAGCGGAGACAC
>JAULCF011453430.1:0-24065 GCA_032361265.1 Devaleraea mollis
GCTGGATACCATCAAAGATGCTGCCCATGATGCCGGGTCCCAATTCAACGGAGAGTGGCTTTCCCGTCTGGTAGACGGGATCACCCACGCTCACACCCGAAGTATCCTCGTAAACCTGAATGGTGGCCATATCACCCTCCAGTCGAATGATCTCACCAACTAGCTGGGAGTGTCCGACGCGAACCAGCTCGTACATGGCTGCGCCGGCCATCTCCTCGGCATTGACCACCGGACCGGAGACTCCGAAAATGCGACCCATCGTCGCCTCCTCCTCTTCTTCATCCGACGAATATTTGTGCGTATCAACCACCTGCTCGATCACAAAACCCGAGTCCTCATTCTTCTACAAGGCGATGTGAGCGCTCTTGTGGGATTGGTCCGTCGAACGTCTCAAGTCCTTCAAACTGTCCTCGTCATTGACTGTATCATGGGGACTTTCCGGCTCGGCTACAGGCTTGCGTTGTTGAGGGGGAGGGGGTACCGGATTGGATTTATGGTCATGACGTTGGCAAGCGCAGGTTGGACATGTGCACTTCTTAGCCGGAACCGTTGGGTGAGGCACGGACCTTGGCTCCCCATCTTGGTTTAACGATCCCGAGTTGCGGGCTCTGTCTTCGTTACTTGCGTTACTGTTGGTGAACGAGGTAAGCGGTGCAACCCAGGACTTCTTTTCCATTTGGATTAAATATATACAATTTTTTCACTTGGTACAATTTTTACTAATATTGTCAAATAAATAAAATAAATGGGGCAGAAGTTTATGGAAAGACTAAGGTGATGACTGAGAATGATATAGGATTTTAGATTATGCTTTTCAATATATTCCCATTTGCTTAGCTTTTTTGGAACCATCGTTCATATAGTCAAGTACGTTTATATAATGAAGGTTTAAAATTAAAATCAAAAAAAATGTTGGCTTGTGTTTTTGCACAATTGTGCAAAAACACAAGCCAACATAATTTAGTAAATTCGTCTTCGACGACAAGCGCGTACTAATTCCCACGCTCTACTATGCCCTCAAAATGATAAACATGGAAATAAATGTATGCAGGACGGAGAGCACGTAGAGTGTGGGCCTAGGGACTTGAGAATCGATGAGGAGCTTCTACAGTTGTTCAGTATACAGGTAGAGCAGACGCGCTGGGTGTCTGTCTCTCTACCTCTTTAAATAAAGACTTGGTGGCGGGTATCCGGATGCAGACATGTTCAGCTTCGTCTGGTACGTAAACAAGCTCTTAGAATGTCCTCATAACGCATTGAGTCCCTAATCAGCCCCAAAGCTTGACGGTGTTTAGGTGTCAAGATATTTCGGGCAGCTCGTACATTTAGAAGAATACTGTTTAGCTCTTCATCTAAATGCTTCGATTTAGAGGAGCCGTGAGTTTAGCGTAAGTCGCACCTCGGCGGTTCATCAAATCGAAGCGCGCATATATTTCCCATTGGGAAAGTATTTGCAACCGTATTCATAAACGTAAAGCTTTGTAGCCCACGTATGAAATTTGGAAAACTGTTGCTTTCCGAGGTGCAGATTGAGCGAAGATGGATCAATGAGATCCAAATTTGCATGAGCGGTGTGAATACGCACCTCTCCTGTCAAGGATTTTTCAGGAGCGAGATAAAAACAAGCACGCTTTGAGACAAAACTTGTTAAAATCATCAAAAGCGGTTGGGTAGTCATCTTTCTACTGTAGCTTTTATCCATAAAAACCGATCGGTAGTCGACTTCATATTTGATTTGACTGAACCACAAAGTGAAGAATAATTTCATAGCAAATCGTTGAGTTGTTCTTCTACAGTATGAGACTTAGAGTCCCAAATAGCACTACGCATCCTATTAGCTGTTTAAGTCAACTGCGTTAACTTAATGTCAGTATTAGGATGTGGCATATCTGATAAACCATCAACTCCTCTTGGCTCGAAATAAATACCATCGGGCACTATTTTTCAGCTACACCAGTGGCCCCTATAGCGCACACTTAGGAATTTGAATTCTGTTCACCAACGAAAGCATGAAAACGCGCATTCTTTGGGTGAACTAGAATTTGCCAATAAGCTTGTGCGAAGTCGAGCTTCGCAAAGCACTTAGCATATACCAAACCAGTAGATTTAAATTCCTAGTGTAACAAAGGTGGTATAGACCTTAGATGCACCGGAATTTAGGCCTTACAGGTCATTCGTATGCGCAAATAGAGCTGGTAGGGGTTTTGCTATTGCATGTACATTAGAGATACCCAAACAAGAACAGTCGTAAAGCGAGTTCGACAAGATTTTTGTCCGTCAGCGATAGCTCTTATTTGCGCAATTAGTCAAGCTGCCTGAAGCATGCAGGGGCCAGCGAAACGACGCGCGCGCGTCACAATACCACCCGCCGCCGGGTGTAAACAACAGATTGATTTGTTCTGTCGTACCTACCTGCACACCAGGTAAAGAGCGTGTAGAGCAACAGAAACTAAAGAAGATGAAAACCAAAGGGTAATCCCATACCTCTCTCTCAGAGGCGCACACCAACGCCCAGAGGGCTCAGGTAATGTTTTCATCCAAAATACTGGTGAGCTCGGCAGGAGTGAAAGTTACACTGTACTTTTGCTACTGGCCAATCATAACTAGAAGAGCGACTTTCCAGGCTAGAAAATCGGATAGAAAATGATCTAAGCGTGATCTGGTTATCATTAGTTTGTATGAGAATGTTTTGGGTCCAGTGTAAGCACAGGACTTGCGGGGGACCCAAATGTGACTGTGCTATCCCCGGAAAGCCGCGGATAGCGTAGCTCTTGTGCTTTAGCCACAACAAAACAGGATCTGGTTATCATAGGTTTGTGGGACAATATTTTGGGTCCAATGTAAGAAAAAGACTTGCGGGGGACCCAAATTTGACTGCCATTGTGATAGATCCAGAACAAGCGGCATATCATATTCGCCAGAACCCTCACTTTGGCGGCATGTGCCGCTACTAGTACTTTGGCCCGGTGGTTGGACCCTTAGAAGAGTAATATAAGGAATCTTAGAGTCGTCATCAAGCTATTGCTGCTAGGACGGCAGTCTAGTATTGGCAGAAACCAGCTATATATGATTAGAGAGAACATTTATTCTGTCTTTCGTTTCTTAGTTAATAACCAGGAAGGAACCTTCGACGGATGCCGTGTTCGGAAAATCAATTGCGATTTCAGCGGCAAAACGTCGCAGGTATTTGAACCTGGTTCGAGCCGTCCTCAGAATAGTCCCAGGAGATTTCAATTTTTTCAGGCCCTGACCTTAAAGGTGGAAACTTTTAAGTCCCGCTTCGCCCAAATGGCTCGGTACATAGCTTTGCACTCAATTTCAAGCTAGTCTATCTTCGCCACCGACCAGTGCTTTTCAGGTGATCTCTGCACAGAATCTTTTCATCAAATGCAGTCGTTATTAGCAAAGAAACCTTCCCGGACATGGCAGGATGAGCTTCTTGCGAGGATCCTCGTGAGGGGTAACATCGCGTTAGTACAGGCCTATAAGTTGGCATCGGCAATCGCCAAAATGCTAGAATTAAACCAAAAACGAGCTCTAAAACGATAAGAAAAGCAGAATCCCTATTCAAATAGGATCTATGTATGATATATTTGTTATGATACCTCCATGTATGATAGCGTAGCTCTTATATTCAGGGGCGTTAGAATCCCAAACTCCAAAAAAGTGGTCCAGCCGGCCAGCCGGTCAGCCGTCCGCACCTGGTCAACTATTTCGCAAAAAATGTTTCGAGTGATGGATTTTAAAACTTTGGCGAAAGTGCTTCTCATGAACTTGAGGATATTTTACTATTGGACGTCAGGCTAGAGTTAGTTAAGTAGTAGTTCAGCCTAGTCACGGCCTCGTGCCGTTAAAGTATTACAGCACGGCATCGGCTCAATACTCTTTATACAAAACATAACCCAAAGTACTTAACAGAGTACTCGGAAGTTAAAAACCACCTTCTCAGATGGAAAACCTCCTACATGTCATTCGGACCAGCAATGATGCATGTTTCAAAAAACTCATCATCAAAAGGATGAGTTCCACTATGTTATCAGGTGCAACAGTTACATTGCTGTATCTTACCACTGAACTAACAGCAGTTGCATCTTCAGAAAGCGGCGGGTAAAACCCGCGCCCTCCTGCCATGGCTCGGTGCCATTTATAACATTAAGTAAAAGTATCCCCATTTCAAATTGGTTTTAAGGCTGCCATCTCTAAGCTGTAAGTATCTTACTCGCTACTCAGCGCTCACTGATTGCTTCCCCAACCGCCGCTTACAGGGATGGCAGAGGGTTTAATGTGTATAATTATATTACCCAAAGAGAACTGAACGATATTGAAGGAACGTTGTTCCTTATGGGAGGAAATGCTGGGATAAGCCCCAGCAGCGGTCAATCGTTTTTCAGAACACCTTTATATATTTTTACAAGTCTCAAAAAAGCAATCTTAATTCATGATTCCATTTTTTCACGTGAGCGTGTTTCTTATGTATGTAAGAATGTCTGTTACAGGCTGTGCGATGAAATTCCCACTAGCCAAATGAGTCAGAAATCGGGGTGTCGTGATAACACGTCTGCACGAAAGTTCAGATGCAGCCTGAGTCCATGGAATAATAGCGTCTACGCGATGGTGTCCCCGCGCGTCGATGCTGTGTGACGCCTCCGCGAGACGGCGGTGCAAGCGCCGATATAACTTGGCAGACGTCACCATTACCCACGCCGCGCGCATACTCCGCGCGACGGCCGCACCGCGCGACGGCCGTGCAAGCACCGCTAGAGCTTGACAGACGGTGCCAACGCCGCCCGCATCCTCCGCGCGACGGTGGCACCACGCGACTGCGGCGCCGTGGCGCTGACGTCCAGACGCTCTGCCGTTGGCTTCCGTCCGGTGAAGGCGCTCTTTATTGCTTTAAAAAGAGGTTCCATCATTTTATTTTAAAAAGTTAAAACTTTGCTGTAGGATAAATTAGCAAAAACCAACGACGTTTGCCAATTGTTTTTCATTTTGTTCTCAGTCTGTAAGATAGCTGGGTAAAGGTACGCCATAAAAGTTGTGGAAGGCCGGTAGCCGACTGGCGAAGGGTGCGGACTGGGGCTGTTAGTTCTCTTTGGGTCCACTCGAAGAGCTTTCTTATTATTAAAAAAAACTTATTAAACTAGTAATTTTACTCGACCTTTTTTAGATATATGTTAATTATTTAATTTTACTTACATTAAAAAATGGCGTGTGAATGTTTTTCAATTTATCGGCCAACAAATTTTCATGTAAACCTGCCCCCCCCCCCAAAAAAAAGCTCGCTGCGAACGGACTAAGGTGTGGTCGCCGTAGTCCAAGCCCAAAAAAAAGGGGTGACTGTGATTCCTGATTAAAGATTTTTAGTTCGTCTATGGGCTGAGTTTTATAAGAGTTTAATTAAGAGTTTTATTGAAATAAAAGGTTTTATTAAAACATTAAGTAATGTTACTAGTAATTTTGCTCGGCGAAATAATACAATTACAATTTTTGCCATCCCTGGCCGCTTCGCCACATTGCTGTGGCCGCTACTTGAAGTAGTAAACTTATCCCCATTTTAAGATTGTCATCTCTGAGGATCCTACTACTCTGGGCTCATTGATATCACCGGCGGTCCTATGTGTCACAGTTTACCCTCCTCATAACCGCTGCTGTGCCGGTGTTTCCTCCACCACCGTCGCCCGTCGCTCGTCCTCTCTCCGCCCCACCCACTTTTTTAGGGCCTCACCCGCCTCGACCTCGACCACGTGCCACCTCTCAGCTCCTTTTAACGACTCGTTAAACGCTGCCGAGAGGAGGTTTGCCTCCTCAGCACCACACAGCGGTGCGCTTTATTGAGTGCGGCGGTAGTCACGGAGTCCTTAACAGTGGAATTTAAAAATTCTAGGAGCCTGACTGGTACATCCGCAGCGAGAACTTTGAGCGCTTCCCATGCGTCCTCATCCGGGAATCCGACCCAGCTTACCAACTCTTCAAAATTTCGACGAGCTGACCGTCGCACTTCCTTAAACATTTCTACTAGGTAGAGAGATTTTAGTTGGTAGGTAAGGTGCACTTTGAGCTCCTCTGTGACACCCAGTGTGGCTGATTTATAGAACTTCAGGCGCGACACATGGATGTCCCTTAACTTGCCGTTACTAGGCTTTGAATTAAAGCAACAAGAGGCGTAGTAAAAACTAGCACTCTTGCTGGCCCAGTCCATGTTACTGTGAGCTTATTCACCTTTTGGGGTTGAGGGCACCCAATAAGGACTAAATCACCGACATAAAAATTAATGGCCGTGACATTTGTCGCCTTATGGTGCCGCTCAATTTCTGCAGCTCTCTTTGCTTGAGAGGATGAAAATACACGCCGATGCATTACGTAGATGACATCGTGGATTTTTTAAAATTCGATCAACGGTGAAGCCTTGGCGAGAGACAAATCTTTTAGCTTTGTACTCGCCATGTCGACTGGGAACAGTTCCGCCAATGGGTTTATTGGCGGCAGAATTGTGAATGCTGTGATCGGGGCGAGCTCCTTGCCAAGCTTGGAGGTCTTGGAATTGTTCAAAACACTTTCGATAATGTTAGTAAACTTTGGCCGAACCTTTGGCCCAAGATTTCTTTCGGATAGCAGCGCCCGACAGGCGCGGAAAGTCTCGCGGCACACCACTTCTGCCGTCCTATTGCTTTAAGAATGAAAGGAAGACGTGAAATGATGCCTCGTGCAGAGCGCAGCCGGGAGATTTGCCATTACTTAGTTTTTGAAGTGACTGCCTTGGTCTGAGACCCATGTCTTTGGATCTCCGAGGTTGGTGATCCAATCCTTATGAGCTTCCACCGCACTGTCCGTGTCACATTTGCGGATTTTGACCAGCCATTTTTTTCTAAAGTCAACTTTAAGGATTAGGATGTGCTTCCAGTTTTGTTCGCCCTCTGACATGTAGAGGTAATCGAAATGCAGGATTTCGTAAGGCCTGCTCGTGTGCAGCGTGCGAGCTTACTCGATATTTACTCGTATTTGCCCTTTGGTCGATTGGCAGTGCAATCATTTGTTTACAAATGTCTCGATGTCATCGGCGATGCCTATGGACGTGAAGTTTTCCTTCACGTGGTTGGAGGTGACAGCTTGACCTCTGTGTCCTGCCGGACCACAGTGGCTCATGATCAGCAAATCAATTTTGATTTATGTCTCCTTTTTCGGTATATTGATCTTGCAATCTCGAAGCAATCATCCATGTTATGTCTTGCTATCTACAGTGAGAAAGGTTGCCTCGGCTGGAAACATATCTTTTTGGGCTCTTTGATCTTATCTAAGATCTCGTCTTTGTCAAACGTCAGGGAGTCTACGTCCGGTATCGGTACGAAGAGTCTGCGCACTTTATAAGAAATGCCCCTGCATGTCATAAGATCTGGGAAGTAGTTGAACTCTCCAGGCACATGGCTCACTACATACTCGAAATGAGAGAGTATGAGTGCCCAACGCTGTATCTTAGACACCAAAGAAGCAGGCATATTTGGATGACTCTTCAAAGAGTCGAAGATAAAAATGGGGTTGCGCTGATCTGTATAGATGCTTGTTTATGCGCGAGCGGTGTAAAAGTCCTTTTTAGCCATGGAAGTAGACCATGGAAAACTCTTCCTTCTCACAGATCGAACACCTTGACGTGAAGCCGGTGAAGGCGACACTAACAAAGACTAGTGGTTCGTGGCGTTGCTCTGCTTGAGGCTTAGCCGCACCCCCCTGTGGGATTTGTGCTATAACACCCTTCCAGTAACATTCTGGGGCGTCGGTGTTCATGCACAACCTCTTTGCAGGATTAAAGTGGCTGAGCGTGAATCGCTCAGCGATGTGCTGCTTAAGATCCTAAAAGAGTTTTCGAATCTCTGGGGTCCGGATGTCGGGACCCAGCTTCACTTTCTCCAGCGCATTTTTTTAGAACCGTGCCTCGTTGTTAAGGTCAACAGCAGAGATTGCAACGGACCGTTCTTGTTGCACTCCTGGATACCCTTGCGCATCCAATTTACCGCGCATAAAAATTGTTGGAGTGCTCCAGCCGTTTCGGTCCCTGCATGAAGAGTAATCCGTCGATACGGCGGGGATCAAGTGTGATACCTGCCGTCGTAACGATTCGGCCGCACCACTTTGCCTTTTGTGTTACGAGAGAGCAATTACCCGGGCGAAGGGTGAAGTTCCAATCTCGGCACAGCCCAAGGAACTTTACAATCAATTCCATGTGCTCGGCGAAATTGGTAGCGTGTAGGAGCCAGTCGCTGAGCCAGATAAGAATAGTTTTGGCAATGTCCTTAAACGCCTCTGTGGCCCCCGCTTTCAAGTGGATGCAAGAGTTATTCGCACCTTGCAGGGAGCGGAGCGGCTCATACAAGGTATGAAGGTCCTTTCCTCTGAATGTATGCTTGTTTCTGTCCTCTGCATATATGCTTACTTGGAAGTAGGCATGCGTCATATCCATTTGCGCGAATAATTGAGCCTTCTGCACATCGAGGAGCATTGTCTTTATATTAGGCATGGGCCTATCGTTATTGATCGTTGCATTGCTGATCGTTCTCAGGTCCACCGTCATGCGATTCATGGCCGGTGGATCCTTAGGGACGAGGAGTGGGAAGGCTACCCATTCGCCGCTGCGAATGTGGCGGACTAGGTTTTCACCTTCAAGGAATGCGCGCGTATCCGACATAAAATCTTGTTTTGTGGCGGATATCAGCGCGCCCTGCGTTGCACTGGCGTCAATTCTTATTCTAGAGAAATAGGAATGGGATCTTTATTGCAGGGCGGTCTACCGGTTAGCTTTTAAGAAGAGACTGAACGGTGTATATCCCTTCATAAGGTGGTGTATCTGTGCCTTGGAGTTGGTAGGGATCTGAGCTTTGTAGAAAGAGTCTGTCCTATAAATATTGTTTGCATCGTAGGCCCTTTCTTTCATAGCAGAAATTAGAGCTTCTTCTTCCTTAGAGTCTACCTGACCTATAGTTAAGCAAGGGGCTTCCTCTTCTAATGGGTCTGCGTCATCAAGTGGTGCGCGTGGATCCATCTGGATGGGGACGTAATAGCCGGGCCCATTTGTAGAATGAATCCGCCGCACCTTTGATAAGCCCTGAACTTTATCATTGAGATCGAAGTTCAGGCCGTCGAGGTTGGCCTTGTGTTCAGCCAGATGAAAGTTGATATTGAAACCAACTCCATCTGTGAACGGCAGGCCGAGAATAATTTCGTCAGCTTTCTCAAGGAGATACAGCTCGATATTTTTAAATTCACCCGGACCTTCAGCTGTAGTCAGGCGCAAGGAAGACTTTCATTGTGAAGGGCGTTGCTGTATCCTTAACTGTGTAATAGATGCCGGCATTTTCAAACACCTTGGGGTGTTTGCGGGCAAGCATATTTTCGTCCGAGCATGTACCAAAAATACAGGACGCGTTAGCCCCGTAAATGGGTTGCTAAGATGAAGGATGGCTTTCATCCGCTGTATTTTTGTGGACTGGTTTTTCATTGTGAAAACCTGTTGCAATAACTTTGCGTTTGTTATCTATGACAAATATTTTAAGTTTTTTACTTCTCAAGGCCTCTTTGCAAGTGCTTGAGTAGAGACTCTTGCGCACTCGTGCCACGATCCTCGCGAAGTATGCGTGCGCGGAGGGCTCGTAAAGGTCCATTGCATCATCGAATTCTTTGCTGAAGTCGACCGAACTTTGTTGTTCGTGCTCCATGGGCTCTTTGCGAGGACCATAGAACTTGGGCGTGGCTTGCCCGTGCTCCAAGTTCATGGTCCTTTTATGAGCTCCATCAAAACTGGGAACGACTACAGTACTGCTGCAAGTAGGATAGTAGGAAGCGGAACCGGATAACACTGTACTTTTACCGGATTATTTCGCGTGGTTGTCCCACTTCTTTTTTCTGAGCGCGCACCTCTGCTTCGGTCCAGTATCCTCAAATGTTAACAAAGTCATCGCCGTACGGATCGTTGGGGCAATCGCAAAAGAAATGGTACTGCCCAAGACAGGTGTCCATTCATGATGCTCAAAAGTGGCTCCTGTGGGTCGAGACCTTGACGATGAAGGTACTCATACTGAACTCTGGTGTCATTGGGGTCAAGGCCCACCATCTCTAGCACTGAGTCACGCCGCCAGTCGGAAATCTGTTAAAGGACCTTGCGCCTCCGGCGCGCTTCCTCTGCCTCTGCCAGCATTTCGTCTTCTTAGGCCATCTTGTGCGCGAAGGCCTCTTCCTGCGCCACGTCCGCGTCCTGCGTCCAGGGGGCGGGTCTGGCCTTAGAGCCACGCAGGCGTAGGAATTCCGCGACCGCGTCCTCCTCCAGCTGGTACCTCAACTTGTTGACGCCCACCGCGGTATCCTCCTCTTTGCTGAAGGTAGGAGTTACCGCGGCCGAGACCATGTCCTTTAAAAGTAACATGGCCGCGTCCTCCTGGCTGCTGATGGTAAGCACGGCCGGTGTCGCTGGCATCAATAACCTGGTAGACGGCTTCGTTGGGCTTGCCCTTGTCGTCCATGTCATCCGCTTCATCACACTGAAAGTCCCAAAATTTCTCGAAGTCGTCTTTTATGGTCAGCTCATCGGCAATGCACTTGAGTAGACGCTCGCGGAGCATCATGTTCGTTACTACCTCTTTTCTGAGGTGGTCGATCAGGCCCAAGTTACCGCCACTCTTCGATAGTTGACCGGCGAACTAGGCCCTGCCACGGAACGCTAGATTAGTAGTCGTGACGAGATTTTCAACCGCGTTGCGGCAGGCTGCCCGAACTTTCCACACGAGCTTGTGGTCGTGCAAGAAATTAGAGGGGCGCTTCTGCGCCTTCTTCTTGAAGAGGGAAAGATGCATATTGAACAGCTTCTCATCATCAATCTCCGCATAGGTCCACTTCTCTCCAGACGTTTTCTTGTAGCAACGGCTAAACAGGTAGGTCTCCAGCCATGGCGCGGACATGGTGGCCTTGAACGTGGGCGTATTTGGCCGCTGACCTCTTGGTGCCGCTGAAACTGAACACGGCAATACGCCTTGTATTTCTGCAAAGGGCGGAGTGGGGTCGTCGCAGTCGGTGAGGTCGGGCGTCTTCGGTGCATCGTCGGTGGATGTACTGACGAGCATCTTCTTCTGTAGAGGTACATACGGGAGGTGGGTGGGCACCGCCGTCTTATTTTAGTAGACGGGCGCTGCTGCAGCTGGGGGATTAGGGAGCAGATGTTCGAAGCTTTCCGGTGAAGTTCCTTCGCCTGCCCGCAAGTCAAACTCTTTACGTTCGGCATCGCCGCGGATGCCTTTCATAAACTTGAACGACGGCTTGTCCAGCCACGCCCCTGCTCTGTCGACGTGCGAGGAGGCAGGCGGCGTAGGCGCGGGGGATGAAACAAATGGGGAAGGGGCTACACCCGGAGAAATCGCGGGGTGGGTCTTCGGGATTCGTCGTCTAATCGCGCTTCTGCCTTCGCAGTTATTTTCTGAGCTGCGCGTCGCATTTAAGAAGCATTTGGTTGTACTCGCGTATGGTGTCCTCGGCGCGTAGTTACCGTCGTGTCTTCTTGAAGAATATTGTGCTGTCGAGGTCACCTGAATCGAAAGCGAACTGCTCGTCCTTGTATATATCCTCTCGTAGGAGCTTACTCTCATACTTGTTCCTCTCGTAGTCGGGTCCTGCTTTTCCTCTGCCGATACTCTAAAATTATTTCTCTGCTCGCTATTTCTTCGCGGCCTCATTGAACTCTTTTTTCTGGGCCACGGATGCCGCATCAAAGATTGTGATCGGCTCCTGCACTGGCGCCTCCTTAGAGGATCTTTCATTCCGCCGGGCTCCAACTCGGTGTGGAGGTTTCGCGCAGTCGTCGGGGAGTCGGCTTTGGGAGAGGCGGGCAGCGTCGAATTTTCTGGAAGGTCGTCGTCGTCATCGCAGGCTTCCTCTTTTTTGAGGGCGCCTTTGTCGTCAGAGACGCCATCTTTGTTGAGGACGTTCGATTTGTCATCGAAAACGTCCTCTTTGTCCAGGGCGTCGTCGTTGGCAGCCTCTTTTTTGAGACTGCCGCCGCGCTTCTTACGCTTTTCAGCCAGGTCCGCGTAGGCTTCTTTCTTCCCCTTCTCCTTCTGCTGCTTCGCCGTTTGTTTCGCCTCAAGCTTGGATGCGCGGTTGGCTTGATGTTTTGTAGTCGTCTCGGCGGCTGCTGCTTGCTCCTGGGGGTGTGCCGCTTGGCGCGATTTGACAGGGGCGTTGGCGTGATTCCCGGGGAAGAGGTATCTTTCTTGGCGCGCTTGTTAGCACGAGTTATGTCTTTGACCATCGTGTCACTCCTACTCTCTTTGTCGAGGCGTACGGGGCGGGTGGGTTGGTTCTCTCGTGTCAAATTTTAGAGCTCGGTGCCTTCTTCTGCCGGCTTTTCTGATATCAAAGAAAAAAGACTAGATTCAAATTGTTGAGAAGCGGGCAGAAGAGGCGCGTGCTCAGAGAAATGTGGGAGAGAGAGGTGGGTAAATAAGCGCTAAGACAACGCAAGGTGGTTTGGTGAACCCGAGAGGAAGATGCGTCAGTGCTGACGTCGGAACCCATCTCCTTTCTAGGTCCAAGGTGAGTATGTAATGTACTCACCCGAGTTTATTGTTTGGCGGTCGACTATTGCGCTCATAGCACTCTGTATGAGTAAGTTATGAGACCGCCTGACACTCGGTCGTTTTGAGCGATTACGGTGAGTGATGCTGGGCACGTGAGCCGGTGTTAGCAGTGATGTCATAGATGAAATAAATGTAAGTAAACTACTTGGGCGTTCTATCACGTTACCTGTACATCACGCCTCGGAAAAATTCACACCTGCCCCGGTAGCACTCGTCTATTGGAGGTTGTATCAGAGGCAGAGATCTTTTGAATGAGCTAAAAAACCTGTCTCAAAGTTAAGTACATGAAGAGCTATGCCACTGTAAGCTATTTGAGATTTGGGACCGTTTTGGAATTTTTCCGTTTTTTTGACCAGTTTTAGCTCGACCGAACACCAGTTGACCAACAGTTGGTCACTTAAACTTTAGCGCATTACTTAACACTACTTAAAGTAGGTGGTGCGCCTCTAGCAGGTGCCAGTGGAAATGGATGGCTTGGCTAAGTAACAAAATGACACTCCCATAGTTCATATGCACGGATGGAGCGTGCTTACCCACGACCCATTAAATTATCTGCACGGCAGAGCTTAATAAAGTTCCCGCTACCAAAGCCGACCGCACTCTACTCCAAATACGCCATCCGATGCGACCTATAGTCCAACCCGCCGCCCTCTCACACCTTCGCCCTCCCACACCTCCGCCCTCCGACACCTCCGCAGAAAAATACGACTCCCTCAGACGCCGCCGCCCCTCTAATGCCAGAAGCCCATCCAATGTCGCCCCAATTATCTTATTCAGCACGTATGCGCCACCGCTCTACCGACGCCGCCGTCTATCGCCGCAGTGCTTACATACCGCAGTCCATCAAACCCACCCCTGCCCAGTGGGTGGGGGTGGGTTTTATGGGCGGCAGTATGGAAGGAAGGCGACGCTTGTGGAGGATCAACCGAGGTCGCCATCCACGAACGACATCGACAAGACAGCGTCGCGTTTACTAAGCCAGAACCGCTCATTTTAAGCAGCGCGACCATGCTTGTGCGCGCGTACTGCGGCGTAGACCCGAAGCACACTTCGTGAGAATACGTTCGCACAGAATTATTTTCCGAAAAGCAGTCTCGTTTCTTGCTCATTTGAGGGGGTTCGATTTGGAACCGAGTTGGACGTTTTGTTCAATGGCTGTATACTATAAAACATAGTATGTTTTGACATACGACGGAAAATATTCTATTCTTAAAGAGATCCGCCACATATACGTCTGCAGTTGTATTATGGTATTTATTGACAAATTCAGCGCTAAATATCTCATTTTCGTTTAAAAGAACTGCTAAGTAAACGCACAATGATTTAGCGCTTACTTTTAAAAAACAGCCTTTTGACACGTACAAAGAAAGCAGTATGAGGAAATGGGGCCTCTAGTGAGCGGAAATTTAGAATGCCTAAGAGGGTTCTCTATTTTCGGAGCGGCCTTGATTTGAGCTGTTGGAAAGTAGGCTTTAGGGTTTCACTAGTTTTAATTCCTACAGGAATAAATTCTTTGTACAAGTGCGCTATCGTATAAGAAAAGACGACCTTCCCTGCGATAAGAAAGTCAGTGCCCATGAAGACCGAAAAAAACTCGAACGTTCTGTCACGTCGATCGCAGTCTAGATGATTCGCGCGCAGCGAACCAATAAAGGCAAAATAGATAGCGCGCGTTTTGTTAAAAAGAAGGTGTAAGCGTATTTCAGATCAGAGCATTCAAAAAACCTTGATAGTGCAAGTGCTTTGAAAGTCATGCAGAGGTATGAAACACTCGCACGTACAAAAAAAGCTTTCAAAAGCATACGAATAGAAGGGAAATGCTGCGATTGTGCATGCAAAGAATCGTTTTTCTGTCACTGCGCGCGAATGATATCGGAAACCTTTAGATCAGTAACCATAGGACTCAGTGTTCGACGGCAGCCATCGCGCCTGGAACGGCCTGCGATTAGACGAAATAACAATAAACCCGTAATTCCACCTGTGCGAAAACTGCCGCGAGAAAAAAGTGTGAAGGAGGACAGTGGGTCAGTTAGTCGAGGTCAAGGACTGCCAGTCCTGTGGACGTTTTCTAAATACATGTTTTTGCTCTACTTCGCAAAGTTATGAAGTTTACAAAAGCGTTGCATGTCGCACCTTGGAAAAAGAGTTGAAGTGCACTTGGCGGCAGTCGGAAAGTCGTCTATGACGTTTCTTCAGGAAAAAGTCAAAATTTAGCGAAACCTGTACTATTAATCAATGCGTTCATAAGTGATTGATAGCAAAGTTTAACAATAAAGTTTTCCAGTTTTAAATATCTGAAAAATGATTTCGTTAGAGGACATTTCGTGCATATCCTGAACGAGGCTGCCTAAACGGGCCTTGCATTTCAGAGAACATGAGTAAGAGCAATAAAAAAGAAACTCAGAAATTTACTCATTCTGATGAAATTTTCCATGCTTACTAATTATGCTGATATAAGATAGGCTTTTGAAGTACTTGCTAAATCTTCCGTCCATGAATTGTATTTCAGAAAACATGACTCATGTTACTCGGAGTAAGAGCCATAAAAAATGAACCTCAGAAATTTACTCGTTCTGATGAAATTTTCCATGCTTACTAATTGTGCTGATATACGATAGGCTCTTGAAGTACTTGCTAAATCTTCCGTCCATAATATAGGGAATTTTCAAAATTGAGCAAAATAGCCCCGATAATTAGAGCTTTAGGACCGGAGGGTTTCATTGGCAGGAGGTTTGGACGCGCCGTGTGTGGTGGTCCAGACTTGCGCGCTGGTTGGGCCAAGATATGGACAGTAGCTGTTTGTCCCTAGACTGGACAAATCCTGCAGGGTGTGTGCCTCTGTCCAGCCCTAGCACAAACCGTTTCGGTGTGCTGGGCGCGCTTGAACTCTTCCTTGGATTTAAAAAGTGCGCCTGCTCCCCTGCTGCTAGACGTCGGGACGCCTCCCGAATTTCGAGGCGCCGCAAAGTACTTGTGCCCAATGGATCATGGTGTGGGATCGAGTGGGTACTGCGACCCCTTGGGGCGGCTTACGAAGTAATTTTCTGTGGTGCAGATATCTCCTTGGGGTAGAGAGTGTTTGCTTAATGCATCCCAGTTTGACGACGTCAACCCGATTTCAATGTGAAAGGGTGTGCCTAGCCTGGCGACGGATGCAGCTGCCTGCCTGGATGTCCTCGAAGGTCGACCCCTCTCGTAGCCAAGGAGCCGATTGCCACGAAAAACCACCTACATCCTCATAGCCCATAGGATTGTCGGCGGCTTCGAGGGATTTTCCCCCGAGCTCTTCCTCTCTTTCTTTCTATACCAACTGGTGCTTGAGGCCAAGGACGCCTCAGTGTGCGCGCTTGCGCCGAGAAATTTAAGAATGATCTTCCCCATGAGAATTGCTTTACTTGTTAGGTCGGACGTGGACCCAAGGTCCGCGAAGATACCTCTCAGGCTCGATCCGCGGTATTAATACCACCGGCGCGGCTACCCGCTCCCTTTTCTCCAAGTCGGGCCGGGGCGTAGGGAGCGCTTGCATCTCATCGAAAGTGCGGATGACGCGGACGGTGTTACCGCGCCTCCTGGCTCTGCGATTCCTCTTCCGCTGCTGCCTCTAGCCCACCAGAACGATGGGCAGGTTGTGGTACGGGATACTTTCGGACGCCTACGTCTGGTCCATGCGGCGCACTTATGCGGACCGCTTCTTTTGGGTGAGGAAGAAGTAGTGTCGAATAACCTCTGATGCCCGTCCTTCGAGGGCCTTCACATTCTCTGTGCCCTCCAGCTTAAAAAGCATGGTGGAGCCGCCAATGCGCAGTGAGTGCGCCTTTCCCACAAACTGGTGGAGCTTTACGGTTTTGAACTTCTTTGGAATTCAGTGGGGGAAGTCGATATTCGTAATCTCTTTTCTCGTCGCCGGATCGCGGAAGACAGGCTTATGTGCCATGACGGTGACCTGCGGGTCACTGTCGCGCAATAAGAGGCGATTAAGCGCTTTGACGGGACTGAGAAGCTCGCTCGCCCAACTTGCTGAGAGGCAGGACTCGTGCCTGTAAATCCCTGTGGGACCCGCCTTGAGGAGCTCGTGGTTGATGAAGATGTCATGCCCCCTCTGCGGTTGGCCACGATCTCGTTGCGGCCGCTGTAGGGCCGAAAGTCAGGTTTCCATCCCCGAGGCGCCTCCTCTGGGGAGGAGAAAAGATCTCCCAGTGCTTTATGAACGCCCAACAGGTGTTGGTGATTGCCAACATGACGACTTCGAGGTCGATGACCTCCAAGTCACATTGCTCGCGCAAGGCGAACACATGTGCTCGGCCATGATTGGTGGGCACGGCGGCTGAGGCTCCGGAAGGAACTTAAACAGCACCTTTATGACAACGAACATTCGCATGCTTGAGCGGCCCTTGGGGCCGCAGAGTCCGAACGTGCGCTGGACCCGGCGCTCGTAGTTTAGCCGCGCGGTGTACATGAAACTGGAGGCGTAGCCAATGGTGTTTTGATCCTTGTGGGTGCCGGAAAAGTTCTTTTTGCCGGGCAGCCTCGGCGCCCGCGAAGCATCTTGCTTAAACACGATTACCAATCCGACCTCCTCCTCCAGATCTTCTGTGGAGGGATGCGGATTTGTGGAGAACTTCTCCGGGTCGATGCCCGTCCACTCGCAAAACTCCACAAAGAACTGGCTTTCTTACGTCGTCGTGGTGGAGGAGCCGAAGCGTTGGCGATGAGTCCTGTTTCTCAGCTTCCACCAAAATGCGGTAGGCTTAGTGCTCGCGCTCGGCGGCGAAAATAGCGCGTCCGCGTGCTCGAACCGCCGGGTGCGGGGACCGTGCCCTGAAGGCGATCTAGCTCGGCGCTGCCGTTAGTCCATATGATGCACCTGCACTTCTTTTCGAGTTGTGGTAGTAGTGGGTGGCTGTGTTCCCTCTTTGCAGTCAAAATATACCTCTCATGTGCCGTGCATGGCTGCCCTAAGTGTGGTGCTGGTGCAGTTGTCAACGAAAGGCGCGTAGGGAGGAAAGGCCACTCTTCTCTGCCTTGGATCAGACTGTTTTCAGCCTGAGTTTATGATCTCCCCCGCGGGAGCCACTGTTTCGGATGGTGAGCCGCTGTCTTCAGTGCTTATACTCCACGGAACTGTCCGTAGATTGGCGTCTTGCCCTGCTATTAGCCGATGACATCATTCCTTGCGCCACTGTTCGCCGATTTTGTCATACCGCTTCACCTCCTAGTGAAATGCTCCGGATGACACAGTAGTGTTTACTTTGTGTGACGTGAGCTAGATGTCAGTTCTTACACTGTCTCAAGTGCACCAAGCATATACCTGATCGCATCTTGACAACTTGGTTGCTCGCGCGTGCGGTAGGCTCCAATCGTTTTGCGTCTAGCGTAACAGTAGGTGCAAGCTTTAGGATTGGTGTTAAAGCAAGTGCTTCTTTCATTTTCGTTTTATCTGCTTGCACAAGATAACTTGCGGTAGTTGCAGCTGGTGCAAGGGTATTAGCCTAGGAAGCTTTGCCCAGTGCAGTGAAATTCTGCGCCGCGCAGAGGTTGCCATGATCAGACACCTAGTCTGCTTCGGATGGCGGTGCGGCACGCTTTTCAGTTCTAGCTGTTTTTAAGCTGGCGTTGCTTGCAAGCGGAGGGATTCCGAGCTCTTCCCTGAGGCGAGGAGCTCGTTTGGAGATGCTCAGACTTCACTTCGGGCTACTCTGTAGCCTTCATCTTCTCGTTACTATTCCATTCCCATTCCGGGAGCTTCGTCGAGACGTGCAATTTGAAATTCAAGCGATATACTCCCCAAAACCGCACAGGGATTGAGTTGAGTGGACAGGGGAAAAACTTCCTCAAAGGAGGCGTGCTGCAATGTTTCAGGATCCTGCGTCGTCGCAAAGACCAAACATCTAGCAGACTTTCTCTTTGCAGAGAGATGTGCGCAAGAGCGTGCATGCTTGCACATGGCTTTTAGTCGGAAGCTTGCCTATGAGAGGCGCTGCGTTGTCGAAGCGCCATGCACCGCTAAGACATTCACGTCGCTCGCCGCCTTTCTCTGTTCAGAGACGTTTGCGCGTGAGCATGCGTGTTTGAGAGAAGCTTTTTTCGCAAGCTTTCTATTAAGGAAAGCTGTTTTCAAGCCAGGTTAGATGACAAGACAGCCACCGCCCCGTGGTCAGCGAGTACCAACGGGGAAGGTGTGAATTTTGCCGAGGCGTGATCTACAGGTAACGCGATAGCACGCCCAAGAGTTTTGATTACAGGGATTTCATCAATGACAACACTGTCCACATCAGCTCACGTGCCCTGCATCATTCGCCGTGACCGCGCAGAACGACCGAATTTCAGGCGGTAGAATAACTAAGCGGTTTATCACGACGCCCGATACCTCGAAAACAATTTATTCTATATCAAGGCCGTTTGAGAGTTACGCGCTGAGGACCCGACCCGAGTGTACGACGACATGCGCCTCGAAGTGCTATGGGGCCACGATCTGGAGCTGTCACAGAAGGCCTGTGACGGGAAGCTCAACAAAACAATGCGAGCGAAGCAGCGTCGCGAGGAGACTAAGATTGTTTTGTCAAATGACCCCCACGTACCCGCCCCGACAGAGGCTCCGCCCCCACCAATCGCATCTCCCCCGCGCCTATGTCGCCATCCTCATCACACATCGACAAAGAAGGGGTGTGCACGAGAAGCCGTCGTTTAATTTTATGAAAGGAATCCGTGATGAAGCAAAGCGGGAGGCCTATGGCCTGCCGGGAGTCGAAGGTACCTCACCAAAAGTTTACGATCATTTGCTCGCCCAGCCCACAGTGGCGACCACGTCGAACTTCCACAATGAGACGGCAGCGCCGACCGTCCACACTGAGGCGAAGGCACCCAACCACCACCCGGTTGTAACTTTACATAAGGAAATGCTCGTCAGTTCAACAACTGACGATGTCCCAAAGACCCCCGACCTCAATTACTGCGAAAACCCTTTGCGACCGGTAGAGAAGAACAAGGCCTATCATCGCGTCGAAAACCAGCGATATTTGGAGTTCCAGCGACCGAAGACGCCTTCAATTAAGGCGAATTTGTCTACATCGTGGCTGAGGTCCTACCTTTTGAGCGGTTCAGGAAAGAGTCTGGCGAAAAGTGGACATACGCAGATATTGATGCCGGAGAACTGTTCAAGATTTATCTGTCTCGATGCAAAAATAAGGGGCTGAAGCGCCCCTCTAATTTCCTGCGATAGCACAAGCTCGTCTGGAAAGTAAGATCCACCTGTCTTAACGCGGCAGAAAAGCTCTTCACGGCTACGAACCTAGCGATCCGTGACAGGACCGAATTCGCCGACTAACTCTCAAACAGTAGCGGGAATTCGGACCTCAGCGATTATCTGAGCAAATAGGTTATCACGAAAGTTGTGCTACGCGAATATTTCCTCAAAGGCATTGCCAATTAGCTACCTATGAAAGTCTACTTCAAAATGTGGTGGGAGTGTTTTCGTTACGAGGCTGACGATATTGACGACAAGGGTAAACCGAACGACGCCAGGGAACCAGGCTGTTGATGGCAGCGCCGGCGGTCTCCATAACTTTTACCTGTCTCGGGGACGCAGTCATGTCGCTTTTCAAGGGAATGGTATCGGCCACGGTATCTCCTACCTTCAACACAGCGGAGGATCCCGCAGTGGACGCCAGAAATTGGAGCCACCAGATGGACGATAATGCGGTCGCGGTATGCTTACGCCTGTGTGGAAGCAAGACCAGACCCTCCCCCAGTGCTAGGACTCAGATGTGGCTCAAGAAGAAGCCTGCGAGCACATGATGTCCGAGGAGTAATAGGAGCTAACCGAGGACGACGAGCCTCTCAAGGAGGCACCCGTGCGCGCCGCATCGCAGGAGAGGAACACCCGAGGCTCAAAGTCCTGTAAGAGATTTCTGACTGGCGACGCGAATCCGTTTTCGAGATGGTGCGCCTAGACCCGCACGATTCAAGGTCTCAGTATGAATTCCACGGCCGCCAAAGACAATATCCACAGGAGCCACCCCTGTTTATCGGAAAAGACACAAGCACTGAGCAGTCTTATTTTTATTCGACTGCCCGAACGCTCCGTACGACGACGACTTCGCTAACATTTAGAGCTACTTGACCGAGGCGGAAGAGCGTGCCCAAAAATAGCAGTGGGATAACCATGCGAAACAGTCCCGTTCAGATACACAGGCCTCCGGATATAATTTCTACTACCCTACTTCCAACAGTAGTGTAGTCGCATCCAAGTTCGATGGAGATCGTAAGGAGTCCATGGACTTCTAGCACCGGCAAGCCACGTCCAGGTTAGATGGTCCTCGCAAACAGCCCATGGACTTGGAGCACGAACAACAAAGTTCGGTCGACTTCTACAAAGAAGTCGATGACCCAATGCACATTGACGAGCACTCGACGCAACCCTTCTCCTCGAGTATCTTGGCACGAGTACGTTAGCGTCCCTTATCAAGCACTCGAAAAGGCAGCTTGAGTAGCAAAGAGCTTAAAACCTTTGTCACAGACAACAAAGGAAAAGTTATTGGAAAAGGTTTTCTCAATAAAAAACAATCCCACAAAGAGACAACGGATGCAATCCAGTCTTCATCTAAGCAACAGATTTACGGTGCTTATGCGTCCTGTTTTATTGATCCTGGCTTGGACGTCAATCTTTCTGGCCGCAAAAACCTCAAGTTGTTTGAAAAATCCGGCTTCTCTTACACAGATAAGGATGCAGCAACGCCCTTCACCATGAAAGGCGCGTTCGGTACGGCGACAGCTCCAACCAAGGAGATAGTCACACTATCTGCCTTACGCCTCACTACTTCTGAAGGTCCGGTCGAGTTTTAGAACATCCAGCTGTATCTTTATAAGAAAACTGACTAAATTATTCTCGGCCTGCCGTTCAAAGATGAAGTTGGTTTGAATATCAGCTCGCATCTGGCTGAACACGAGACGAAACTCGACGGGCTGCACTTCGATCACAATGATTAATCTTAGAGCGTATCAAATGTTTGGCGGATTCAATCTGCGAGTTGGGCCAGCGATTACGTCTCAATCCGGATGGATCTGCGCGCGCCTCTCAGTGACGCAGATCCATCAGAAGAAGACGCCTCTTGCCTAACCAAAGTTATATAAGACCCTAAGAACTAATAGGCTCTAATTTTGTCTGTGAAAAATAGGGCCTTTGATGCAATCAGTAGGTATTGGGCTGACGCTTTCAGTCGAAAGCAGATCCCCACTAACGCTGAAGCACAGATAGATTACCTTATAAAGCACTACCGTTAAATCTTTTTTTCAAAGCTTACTGGTAGACCGCACTGAAACGTAGACCCCATTCGCATTCTTCTCAAAGAAGGATTGACTTCAGTGCAAAGCAGGGCGCGCTGATACCCGCCACAAAAGCAAGCCTTTTTGTCGGATACGTGAGCAGGACTTGAAGGTGAAAACCTCGTCCGCCCCGATCGCAGCGCCGAATGTGTAGCCGTCCCACTCCTCGTCCCCAAGTCTCCACCGGCCATTTTACGCATGACGGTGGACCTTAGGCTGATAAACAATGCAACGATCAAGGACGATATGCCCATGCCAAAAAAGAGACTATGCTCTTCCATTTGCAGAAGGATCACATCTTCGCACAAATGAAATGGATATGACGCATGCCTACTTCCAGGTAAGCATCAATCCAGAGGACAGGCACAAGCACACCTTCAGAGAAGCCGACCCTCATACCTTGTATGAGTCGCTCCTCTCCCGGCAAGGTTCGACAAATTCCGACATTCGCTTGCAAGTGGGAGCCACGGAAGCATTTAAGGATGTTTCCAAAAACATTCTAATCTGGCTTGATGATTGGCTCCTTCACTCCACCACTTTCACCGAGCACGTGGAATTCATGGAAAACTTCCTTGGGCTGTGCAGAGATTGAAACTTTACCCTCAGCGCGGGTGAGTGCTCTATCGTAGCACAAAAGTAAAAGTGGTGCGGCCGAATCGTTACGGCGGCATGTATCACGCTTGTTCCCCGCCGTATGGACGGATGGCTCACCATGCAGAGGCCTGATACGGCTGGAAACCTCCAATATTTTTCAGCGCGATAAATTGGAGGCGCAAGGGTATCTCAGAGTATAACAAGAACGTTAGTCCGTTGCAAGCACTGCTTTTTAACTTAACAAAACGGCACGGTTCTAGAAAGAAGGGCTGGACATGGTGAAGCTGGGATTGGAATCCACCAAGATCTTTTGCTAATCAGAGCGTAAGAAAATCGGTTTAACGCCGTCATTCTTCTATAGATTTTTGAAACCACTACTCAGGCTTTTAAATGGGTCTGCTGAATCGTAGATACCATCGCCACTCTCCCATTCCGAATAATTTTATAAAACATTTTAGGAAGATCCTGATCCCCATCTACCGTATAAGCAGTAAGCTAACTTATAATACATCATGAATTCTGCCCTCAACGCACGTGCCCTATTAAAAATAAGTACTTTTAATTAAGACATGAAGCATCATTCTCGAGAAGTGATACCAAGAAGGTGATCGCCCTCTCGCTAACGCAAGCACTGCTGAAAGAGCATTAATGGTCATTATGCAGTGCTTGCGTTAGAGCGAGCATTAAATTCATGAATGCAGTCCTGGAAAAAAGGCATTCATTCGTCGCCGGTGCCTTAAGGCTACTCATTTTATGCCATTTTCGTTGCGCGTTGTCCTACCTCCCTTAGACTCATCCACAATCATTTTTATTTTACTAGCAGGTACACCGAAACGCTTTGGAGACCTGCTCCGAGGCTTTGCCCTTAAGTGTTTCCGCGAAGATTTCTTCAAGTGAAAGACGTCATTGCCGTATGTCAATGTCATGAACCTCTTAAAGAACCCGACGCAGAAACGCTGTGCCGTGCCGGCCGGTGAATTAAGATCGCCTTCAGCGTGGAGCGTCGCGTCGCCGATGCAAAAAAATGGGTCGAAGGCGTGCAAGAGATTCCACGTTTCTCGAAGTGAATCTCAGCTGTGAGGGGAGGAACGGTTGACCACGCGGATGTGTTAAGACGTGCCGAGCGTGTGGACTCGAAGAGAGGACGGGTGGATGGGCGAAAAAAACCATGCCCCAGTCTCCCAAATTCTGCGCACTATCCGCGTCCTGCCGACGGCGGCCGACGCCGTCAGTTTCAATCGTTGATGAAAGTGATTGCGATCGGCGGGTCGAGGCTACTGCGAATACTTCGGGAGACTTATCTAGAGGGCGAAAGGGGAGATTGATGACGGCGGCGGCGTCGACCTCCATCGACGGCGGACGACTGCGCGTTGCTGGGCTCTATTCAGGTGCGCGCGATAAAGGAGGTGGTTAGCGGTGCTCAAAGCTGGGTCCAGGTCTGCTAGAGCTACGGTGCAAAGAATGTGGAGCCCTGGGGGTCAAGCACACAAAGGTTGAGTTGGTTGTTGCGAGCGAGTGTCCTATCCCTGGGCCCATCGA
>JAULCF011453431.1:0-13549 GCA_032361265.1 Devaleraea mollis
GTCGCTGGGTTGGTCCGTTCGCCGCCGGCATCGCCGCAGCGATGGCCCTCGTCATTGGCGTGTCAGCCCTGACGGGCGGCGCCGATGGTGTTGAACTCGCTCTTGCGCCAACCGATCTGGCTCCCGACGCCGAAGGTGTCGTGGAGATCGTCGAGACCCCGAACGGCACCAGGTTCCTGCTCGATGTCTCGGGCCTCCCGCCAGCGCCCGAGGGCAGTTACTACGAAGCCTGGATCCGGCAGGATGCAGAGGTCGGCGTGAGCGCCGGCACGTTCCACCTGCGAGGCGGCGGGGGAGAGATCGAACTCTGGGCTGGTGTCACCACCGAGAACTACCCGCTCTTCACCATCACCATCCAGGACGAAGCCGATCCATTGTCGTCTGGTCGTGTCGTGCTGAAGGGCTTGCTCGGCGAATAGCGCCGACTCGATCAGCCGAGCTGGTCGAGCGACGTGATCGAGAAGCTGTGAGCGTCGTGGGCGACGCTCTTCAGGAGCAGGCGGCTGCGGAGGATTCCCTCGTAGGTCGCGCCCGCCCGCTCGGCCACCCGGCG
This sequence comes from Devaleraea mollis, assembly GCA_032361265.1. Taxonomy (NCBI): domain Eukaryota; phylum Rhodophyta; class Florideophyceae; order Palmariales; family Palmariaceae; genus Devaleraea; species Devaleraea mollis. Next base: position 554 of record JAULCF011453431.1, read on the forward strand.
GCTTGCTTCGTTCTCGACCGACATGACCACCTCGAGGCGGTTCATGCCCAGCTCGGTCAACCCGTGCCGAGCCACGAGTGTCGTGGCCGTTGTTGCGATGCCCCGGCCCGCTTCGTTGGTTCGGACCCAGTAGCCGAGGTTGGCTCGCTTGTTCATCTCGTCGAAACCGTTGAGCCCACACGTGCCGACGATTCCACCGCTGTCACCAAGGATCACAAAGGACGTCTCATCTCTGTTCGTGATCCAGAACATCGCATCATCCAAGCCGTAGTCAGCCGACGCCCACGGCATCCACGGATCGAGCTCGGCGAACGAGGAGCGAGCGGCGTCAGCCAGGTCGGCGGCGTCGGATGGTTCGGGGGAGCGCAGCGTCAGCGAGCCGTTGGTCAAGGTCGTCATCGAGCGACTCTGGTGCACCGACGGTGATCAGGCAACCGACTTCTTTCTGGTGCCTCGGCGAATGAGTGACAGGATGCGTTGATGCCCGCCGCCGAAACGACGCAACGGTCCCCGGTGGGTGAGCTCCTGGCCGACCGCAACTTCCGCCGCTACTGGTTTGCCCAGATCCTGGTGTTCGGCAGCAATGGCACGCTTCGCTTCGCGTTCGTCTGGCTGATCGTCACGCTGACCGATTGGCCCTCGGCGGAGGGCATCACGGGCATTGCGCTCGGTCTTCCCGCCTTGCTCCTGGCGCTGCCGGCCGGTGCCTGGTCCGACCGCTTCGACCGCCGTTCGTTCACGCTGTTGTGGATCGCCGTTGCCGCGGTCCTGATGGGAACGTGGGCCGCGGTCGTTGCTGCCGGCGAAGCAACACCTCGCCTGACCGGTGTCGCTGCTGCCTTGCTCGGAGCGTCGCTCGTGATGATGCAGCCGAACCTCAACGCCATCGTCCCGAAGTTGGTCCCTCGTGAGCGCCTGATGAACGCTGCGGCGCTGCAGAACGGGGGAGGGCAAGCGGCCGCCTTCCTCGGACTCGGGATCGGTGGTGGCGCCATTGCCTTGTTCGGCAACGCTGGCGGCTTTGCTCTGCTCGCTGTCGCCTTGGCGGTCGCCTTTGTTCTGCTGTGGGGAGTCACCATTCCCATCGATGCCGACACCGGTGTTCCCCGCCAACGCTTGCGGACTGACGTGATGGAAGGTCTTCGCTACGGGCTGGGCGCCGATCCTCGGCGGAGCCTGTTGATCAGCACACTCGTCCTCGGATCGTCCTTCAGCGTGATGCAGATCGCCATGCCTCGCGTGGTCGAGGACAACTTCGGAAGAGGACCGACATCGGCGGGACTACTCCTGGGTACCTTCGGGATCGGCATGCTCACGAGTTCCTTCTTCGTCGCCAGGCGCAAGGACATGCGGCACGGCCTGAACGTCGCCCTCTTCATCGGCATTGGACTCGGCATGGGGCAGTTCCTGCTGAGCCTCGCCCCCAACTACTGGGTGGCGATGGCAGTGATGGTCGCGTGGGGCATCAACGCTGGTGTCGCCATTGCCTCGCACCGGACGCTGCTCCAGCAGAACACCGAGGACGCAATGATGGGCCGGGTGATGGGGATCATGACGCTCGGTTTCTCTGGCGGCCTGCCTTTCGGCGCACTCGCACAGACGGTGCTCGCCCCGACCCTCGGCCCGGTGGTCACCATGCGAGTTGCAGGGCTCGTGACGATGGCGATCACCGTTCCTCTGCTGCTCCTCCGGCCATCCATCCGCAACGCCTGAGCCCGCAACAGCGGTGTGTCACAGTGGGCGCATGAGCGACCTGATCCGTGACTCCTACGACCGCATGTCCGAGCTCTACGTTGCCGTGAACCGGGGTGCGCTCGATGGGGAGGGCACTCGCCTCCAGCAGTGGCTGGCAACGTTCGCCAACCTTGCAGCACTCGGTGACGGACCGGTCGCCGACCTCGGGTGCGGGCCTGGCTTTGTCACCCAACACCTCACCGAACTCGGGCTGAACATGCGTGGGTTCGACCTGTCGCCAGCGCTCATTGCCGAAGCCCGAAGGATGTTCCCCGACCTCGACGTGCGCGTCGCCGACTTCACCGCCCTTGGCCTGCCCGATGCGTCCTTTGCTGGCATCCTCACTCGGTACTCGCTCATCCATTCGTCGCCGTCGGACCTCGCCAGCACGTTCGTCGAATTCGCTCGCCTGTTGCAGCCAGACGCACCCATCCACCTGTCCTTCTTCGCCGCCAGCTCAGCGGAGGAGCACGGCACGCCGTTCGATCACAAAGTGGTGACTGCCCATGCGTTGTTCCCCGCCACGGTCGCTGGCGAACTGGAACGCGCGGGCTTCGACCGACTCGAGATCGATGTGGTTGGTCCGCGAGAAGGTGAGCGGCCACTCGATCACGCCATCATCCACGCCCGCCGCTCCCACTTGGGAGGGGTCGCGTCCTCCCAAGTCGACCCGCCGATCTCGTGATCCGATTCGCCGCTGCTGAGGACATCCCTCATTTCTCTCGGATCGACGCCGCCACTGATCAACAGTTCATCGATGCCGGACACCCGGAGCTGGCTGGCGACGGCGAGTACATCCCGCTCGACGTCGCCCAGCGAGGTGTTGCCGAGCAGCGAATCTTGGTTGTCGATGTGGACGACACGATCATGGGTTGGGCCTTCCTGACGAGGTCGTCCGGCGAACTGTGCGTCGGTCAGATCGCCGTTGACCCGGAGGCCCAGAAACAGGGGATCGGGGCGAGCCTCATGGCCGCCATCATCAGCAATGCCGCGAACGCTGGCGAGGAGACGATCGTTCTGAGCACACAGAGCGACCTCGCTTGGAACCAGCCCTGGTACGAGCGCCTTGGCTTCGAGGTGGTCCCGACCGACCAGTGGACCGACGACATGGCGTCGGTCGCGGCTGAACAAGGTGACGAAGGTCTGGATTGGGGCAACACCCGAGTCCACATGAGGTTGTTGCTGGACGATCTCAAGATCTAGTGGGCGGCCAGGGTCGGAACGGTGGGTACGAGTAGTACTTCGGGGAGTCGTCGAGGCGGACGTGGAGCCACGGCACACCGCCACCGGACGTACTGACCCAGACGGGTGTGTCCGACACTCGGTCAGCGATCGCTGCACCGACCGATCGCCACAGTTCATGGACCTGGGTTGTTGGAGCCGTGGCCAGAAACGGCTTCAGGTAGCTGCGGTCGGCTTTGTCTTCCAACGGTGCAGGAGCGACGAGCACAGCACTGCCGCTGAGGTTGGGGAAGGTGGCCACGGACCGTGCGCCATCGAAGAACTCCGAGAACGACGCGCTGTTCGCTCGTGCGGTGAGGCGGGCACGAACGACAGCGAACTGAAAGGGTCCACGGCTGCGCTCGAGGCTCAGCGGGATCGTTTCCCAGAACACCTGATCGAAGGTCGACGACACGATCAGGTCAGTCAGCGCGTCTCGAAACATGGGGTCGGTCTGCAGGGCGTCGATGACGTCGAGCCAGCTGGCGCTGCTCCCATCTTTGGTGGGACCGAACTGCACCGCATCGACGGTCCGCTTCTCCTCGACGAACTCCCAGATGCTCATGAGGGTGCCGAAGGTAGCTGCTTGACCAGGATGTGCTCGTCGTACGTGATGCCGTGCTCGGCGTTGTGGACCAAGCGGTCGGTCACCGCCCAGCCGGCTGCTTCGTAGAAAGCAATCGCGGACACGTTCTCGACCCTGGTGTGCAGCTCGAGTTCGGTGTGCCCGGCCGCGACGATCATCGCCTCCCCCTCGGCAAGAAGGCGACCGCCGAGGCCCGTCCCCTGGTGCTCGGGTTGCACGAACAAGTGGACGAGTTGATGCCCGTACACCGTGAAGTGTCCGATCGCGAGATCCTCGACGACCGCCACATGGGTGTCGAACAACGACCCCGGCTCGAACCACCCACGCAGTTGCTCCCTCGTGCTGTCGCGATCCGGAGGTGCCATCTCGCCTGCCGCGATCTGTGGTGAGTACGTGGCCAGAAAGCAGCGGTGGTGGTAGTCCTCCACCGCCTCAGCATCATCAGGCTGCGCTGAACGGATCGCGATCTGGTGCATGGCGAATTCTCGCACGCCGAGCGGACTGGATGTTCAGGTCAGGCGATGAGCTCGCAGCACGAAGTCATCGACATGGCTGGACGTCGCGACCTGTCCCGCTGGTCGTGGACGCTTCTCGTCGAGATCAACCTGCCAGTCGGGCGAATCGATCAGCGCCTCGGCGAAGTCTTTGGCGCTGACGAATGCGTCGGGGTCGAATGCTCGGCTGTTCTGGGTGGTGTCGATCGGGTGCCGCATCGCTTCGGCGTCGTGGCCGACGATCAGCAACGTGCCGCCAGGAGCGACGGCATCGAGAACGTTGGCGATGCCGCGGTTGTCGTGCGTTCGCGGGATGGATGCATAGTGCGCAGTCACCAAGTCAAAGCGAACGTGGCCGAACGGGAGGAGCGAATTCGCATTCGCTTGGCGACTGTCGATCGACAGACCACGTTCGACTGCGACAGCGGCGATCTTGTCAGCAGCGTGCTGAGAGACATCGACGGCGGTGACCAGCCAACCGCTCTCGGCGAGCCAGACCGCATCGCCTCCCTCTCCGGCACCGACGTCGAGTGCTCTGCCAGTCACCATTCCCGTGACCTCTTGGACGAGCGTGCCGTTCGGGTTTCCGCTCCAGATCGAGTCCGCGCGATATCGCTGGTCCCAATCGACTTGGTTCGCCGACGTTCGTGTCCCTGCCTCGATGTCCTCTCGGGCGAGGCTGAAGCTGATCATGCCGCCGATCTTGCTGCCATCGGCTGCGGCCTGCAGCACCTGCTGGCTCGGGTCGGTGAGGTTGCCGGCGGCGTAGAAGCCCGGCACCGAGGTCTCCCCGCTCTGTTCCCTGACGACGACGTCGCCGAGCCCTGTTGGATGTTGGACCGTCGTGAGTTGGAGGTCGGTGAAGGCCTCGATGCGAGGGCTGAATCGAGTGGTCACGACCACTGCGTCGGCGTCGATCCGCCTGCCGCTCGTCAACTCGACAAAACCAATCCGGCCATCGTCGAGCGAGACAATGCGCTCCACTCGCTCATGGACCACGCTCGCCCCACCAGAGCGGAGCAGGCTGACTTCGGGGTCCTCAGCGTCGACGCCGTCGTGGACGACAAGGGAGAAGTCATCGGTCAGCTGGCTGAAGAGACCAGCAGTGTGGAGGCCGGCGGGATGCGTGATGATCTGGACGATCCGCTGATCACGGGCCTCATAGCCGTGGCAGAACGGGCAATGCATCGCCCCATCGCCCCAGTGCTGGGCCAGTCCTTCGATGGCGGGAAGCTCATCGATGACGCCGGTAGCGGCGAGGACGCGCCGGGCAACGACGACGTGGCCGCCCGTCAGCTCGATCCTGAATCGTTTGTCTTCGGTCACCGCAACGCTGGCTGCTCGACCGCTGAGCACCTCGGCGCCGTAGCTCCGCACTTCTGCTCGGGCGATGGCGGTGAAGTCCGTCGGTGTCACCCCTTCGTGTCCGAGATAGCTGTGCATGTGGTCAGCCGGAGCGTTGCGTGGGTCGCCGGCGTCGATCACGATGACGGATCGCCTCAGCCGTCCCAGTTGCAGGGCAGCGGCGAGCCCGGCGGCAGATCCGCCGATGACAGCGACGTCGCAATGACGCTCGATGGTGTGTGGTGTCTGTTTGCTCATGATGTCGACACTAAGGTGATTCTCGAATTTCGGAAGAGGTCTTGCGGTATTCGCAAGAACATGCAGGAGGTTGGATGAGCCACACCGAAGAGATCGAACATGTCGTCCGGACGCGATTGCGAAGTCTCCGTCAAACGCTCGGACTCTCGTTGGACGATGTGGCGTCTCGCACGAACTTGAGTGCCTCCACGATCAGTCGAATCGAAACGGGGCATCGCACCATCAGCCTCGATGTCCTCGTGCCGCTCGCTCAAGCACTTCAGGTCGACCTCGACTCGCTTCTCGACGTCAAGAACGACGATGACGTCGTGATCCGGCCGGTCGCGAACAGAGCGCCCGATGGAAGCACGAGATGGATGCTCAGCCGGCCGACCGGCAACACGATTGCAATGAAGGTGCGTCTCGAGCCGTCGCAGCGTCGGCCGCAGCAGCAAGTCCACCCCGGACACGATTGGTTTGTGGTTATCGAGGGTCGAGTGCTGCTCTTGCTCGGCGATCGAGAACTGATCGTGGAAACAGGTGAGGCAGCCGAGTTCACCACGATGACACCGCATGCCTTCGCAGCGCTCGACGAGGCGGCGGAGGTCGTGATGATCTTCGATCGGGATGGTCAGCGAGCGCATGTTGATCACGATCGGGCGTGATCGACTCCTGCTCGAACGTCTCGTCACACCCGAGCCGTAGTGTTGGTCCATGGGTCTCCGAGCCGTCACACCCGACAACCTGCGTCGCCTCCGCGACGACTGGCACATGTCGCCAGGACTGGCCAGCAATGGCCTGCTGTTCTTGACCGGCATGACGGGCAGTCGAGCTGATGGCTCGTGTGCTGCTGACCCTGCTGAACAGATCCGTGACGCGTTCGCCAAGGTGTCGGCGGTACTCACCGAAGCCGGCCTCGATCACTCACACATCGTCGAGCTGACGAGCTACCACGTGGGTCTGCAGGAGCACCTCGAACTCTTCCGCCAGATACGGGACGAGTACGTCGCCGAGCCGTACCCAGCATGGACGGCCATCGAAGTGGCCGGATTCGTTGTGCCCGACGCGATCGTGGAGCTCCGCGTCGTGGCCGATGCCTCGTCAGTCGAGGATCAGCGCTAGCTCGACCTCGACGGTGTCGCCGACGTCGACCTTCTCCTTCGTCCGGATCTGCTTCTTCATCGGCAACACGAAGCACCCGCCGTTGGACTGGGGGAACACCGACGTCTTCCACTGGCTCTCGCCGATCGTGACTCGCACCCGCACCGACCCGAAGCCGCCGAAGTGGGGCGCCAGCTCTCGGATGTCTTCGCTCTCGTCCTCGGGCACCGTGAGCATGACCCATCGGCCGTTCGAGTGCCGCCAGATGTCGGCGGAGAACTCCAAGATCGGTTCCATCGGTTCGACCCTAGGCGGGCAACGTCTGCGTCTACTCGTCCCCGCAGCCGATGGTGAACGTGAACGGCACAGCTTCGGCGATCGTGAAGAACTCGCCATCGGTGGTGGTGAAGAGGCCAGCGCCCGTGATCGTCGTGCCGTCGATCTCGTAGACGAACTCATTCCGTGCCTCGACCGAGCCAGCGCGGAGTCTGGAGGTGTGGATCTCTCGGTCGACGGTCAGTTGGTCGTCTTCGGGTCCGAACCCTTCCACGATGATCTCGCTGAGCGTGCTGTTCGTTGCCTCATCGGTTCGGGCATCGAGCCCGAAGATGAATCGATTGCCGTCCGGACCGTCGCCCCGCCCGGTGACTGCCACGGTGAGACCTTCGATTCGACACTCCACCCTCTCAGTTGCTCGAAAGGTGGTGTTGTCAACGGTGATCGTTGCGAATGCTTCCGTCGAGGCCGCCGAGGTCGTATCTTCGCCTCGGTTCCAGCTACTGACGAGCCCGACCGCGAGCAGCGCTGCAGCAGCAGTCGAGGCGATCCAGATCCATCTTCGGTTCATCGTGTCTCCTTCGGTGTTCTCGACCAGGTCGAGAAGAGGGGCGTCGGCAGCGAGATCCGCCGGCGCGTCGGGGGTGATGGCTGCGAAGTACTCGCGCAGCTGGTCCTCGAGCGGGTGTTGCCTTGGGTTGCTGTTCACAGCTCGACTCCCAACTCGTGACGAAGCCGGCTCAGCCCTCGTTCTGCATGGTTCTGAACACTCGTCTTGGACAAGCCGAGCAATGAGGCGACTTGGGACAAGGTCCAGCCATGGCCGTGAACGAGTCCCACCACCGAACGTTGGCGTTCGGTCAGCTTCCCGAGCGCGGCCGGTAGCCCCGGCTCGACATGGGGCATCTCGTCTGGAGACACTGAGGGGAGGTTGATCGGCCGACGACCGCTCAGTCGTCTCGCTCGGTTCCGGGCGATCCCATAGACGTAGGCGTCAGGGTTGTTGCGTCGACCGACTTCCGCCCATCGTGTCCACACGATCTCCATGGCGTCACCCGTCGCATCCGCTGCGATCTCTGGTCCGAACGACGCCGTGAGAGCTACGCGGATACGTGGTTCGCTCACACGAACCCATTCGCTGAAGCTGGCGTCGGTCGAGACGCTGGTCCGAAGAAGAGCCATCAGTCCTTAGTGCAACCTCCGAGCTGTTCGTACCACACGCCAGTCGAGCGAGGTTCTCAGTGGAGTCCGGCGAGCATCGAGCGGAAGATCTCGACGTCGTCGTTGGTGTTGATCGGAATCGAGAACTCGATGCGGTCGACACGGTCCCCGTAGCGATCGTTGAGCTTGCCGACGATCGTGTCGTGGGTGCCGATGGTCGCCACGGTGTGCAGGATCTCGTCGGGAACCATCGCAGCCAGTTCCTCCCACCGCTGCTGCTTGGAGAGCACGGCTGCCTTCTCTGCCAAGTCTCCCCAGTCATGTAGCTCGAACACGCGACGGTACGACGGCGTCGACAAGTAGAAGCCCACGCGGGCTCGCACGGTGCGCACAACTCTTTCGAGCGCTTGCTCGTCGGGCGCCGTGCCGATCAGTGGCTTCATGCAGATCTCGACCTCGTTCACGTCACGTCCGGCACGGTCAGCACCGATGCGAACGGAGGGCTTCACACCCTCGTCGATGAAACGCTCGGTGCAGATCGGGTGGAGTCGCACCCCGTCGGCCACCTCACCGGCCACGGCACACATGTACGGCCCGATCGCTGCGACGTGGATGGGGATGTCGGGGTGTTCGATGGGGCCGGGATCAAAGAGCGGCACCATCAAGCTCAGGTTGTAGTGCCCGGACTCGAAGTGGAGCGGCTCGCCGTGCTGCCAGGCCTGCCACACCGCACGAACTGCACCGATGTAGTCCCGCATCCAGGGAGCCGGGGCATGCCAGTCCATGCCGTATCGGCGACGCATGTGGCCCCGGACCTGCGAGCCCAGCCCGAGCGTGAAACGACCGTCAGACAGCTTCTGCAACGACCATGCCGACATGGCGGTGACCGTCGGGCTCCGGGGGAAGGCCATCGCCACCGAGGTGCCGAGCCCGATGGAGCTGGTCGATGACGCCCCGAGAGCGAGCAGTTGGTACGGATCGTCCTTGGTCTCTTCCACGAGCACCGCATCGAGACCAACGTCCTCGGCCGTTCGCGCAAGATCAGCGAAGTCCCGGATGTCCAGGGGTGTGTCGGGCTCGCGCAGTCCAGGGTCCAGCTTTCCCAGCGGCAGCAGTGTTTCGACCTTCATCGGCCAAGGCTGGCAGCTGCGTTCGGTCGTGTCGAGATGAACTCAACGGAGCATCTGCGATGCCGGGCGGGGGCCTGACAGGCAACCGGGGGAGCGGTACTCACCCGGCATTCGAGGGTTGTAGTTGGTGGCGTACCACTGAGCGGTGGCAAGGCCATCAGCCTGGGTGCCACCGAGGGCGACTGCGGTCTGCGGCGCTGCCCACATCGACACGCACTCGGTTTCGGCCTCGTTCCGGTGACCAGAGAGGTGGGCCACCTCGTGGCTGAGCACCATCATCCCGATCCGGTTGCCCTCGTCGAGCGGATCGTCAGCCCAGCCAGCAGCATTGATGCACTGCGGCAATTGGAGATTCGCTGTGGTCGAATCCCAATAGACGAAACCAGGCCTCGTACTGCCACGGAAGTCGGTCACGAGATCCCAGATCCGACCGCAGCGGACGTCGATGTCGGTTCGGCCGGTGATCGACTGTGCAGCTTCAGTCATCTGCCTCTCGTAGTAGCTCGAGACAGCCTCTTGAGCGATCGCAGCGAGCATCAACAGGCCAACAACCCACCGGATCGTGCGCTGCATCGGCGGCCGATGCCGCTGAGCGACGACGCGGCTCTTCTTTCGCTGCTTCTTGCCGCCCCATTCGACATTCGTTTCCAGAGCGTCGGCGTCGAACGACTCGAGATCAGGTGCACTCACACCTGAGCATCGGCTGTTTTCGACGCACGCTTGAGATTCGACGAAGCGGCTCGGTCAGATCTCGGGGTCGTCGCCCCGGACGTCCATGGTGAGGGGATCCTCGCCAAAAGCAGCCCGGTAGCCAACTGCCTGGGCCTCGTTCATCGAACGCCGGCGTTGCCCCGTGGGACGTGGGACGTCGACAAAGAGCACGACCAGGCCCAACACGATTCCCACAACGAACATCTCCACCGGGCCAGCATGTCGTGACCGGGGACCTCGGCGAACGGGCGATCTGGCTTGTCGCACGGTCGACCGACCTACGTCGCACTTGCCGAGGGCCAGGCCGCTCAGCGAGGCGAGATCAACCCAAGTCGGCGAGATTCTCGACCGGTGTTCCCGCTCCGGCCATCAGTTTGAACACGCGCTTGCGGTGGTCACCGACCAGGCGTTCGGCGTAGACCACGCCGTCGAGGTGGTCGATCTCGTGCTGGAACACACGGCTCAGCCACTCGTCGGCTTCGATCCTGAGCGGACGGCCTTTGATGTCCAGACACTCCACCACCAGGTGTTTTGGCCTCACCAGCGGGGCATGGGTGCCCTCGACGGTCATCGACAGACAACCTTCGGAATACTCCCAGGTGCCGGACGTCTCGATGATTCGAGGGTTCACGATCACCGGTGGCGCCACTCGTGGCATGTTGTGCACGAACATTCGCAGCGGAAGCCCGATCTGGTTGGCCGCAAGCCCGACGCCTTCGCGCTCGTGCATGACCTCGATCATGTAGTCAGCAATCGTCTTGAGGTGATCGTTGAACGTCTCGACCTCGCGGGTCGGCGCGTGCAGAACCTCTTCGCCGAAGGGAACCACGCCCGCTCCTGACCACCCGGTATCGCTGAACGGCCAAGCACCGAGGAGGCCAGCGATCTCTGCCAGTTCCTGGCTGACCGAGCGCCGCATCACTCGTCCATGTCCGAGCCGTCAGCGGTACGCCAGCCCGGGTTGGCCTTGTTGTATTCCTTGTGGGCATTGGCGCTGTAGCGGCGCCCACACGAACACGTCCAATACTCGCCATCGGCGCTGATGATGTGATTCAACGGAGCGCAGTATTCGCCTTCGGGTCGATCCGAGCACGGCTTCAGCGTGACTCGGCCTCCACCGGCGCGAAAGCGACGCCCTGTCTTTGACTTTGTTGCCTTCGCCATCGCTCCGCTCCTTGCTGTTCCGGCCAGCATCGTAGGGCGCTCGGGAGCAGGTTTGGAGAGTTCGACTGGAGATGCCAACGTTTCTCCATGGCACACGCTGACGAACTCGCAACAGCGATCGACGAGGCCGGTGATTACCGGGTCCTTCTGATGGCGCTGGTGCATCTCACCGGCGACATGAGCTGGCTCGAGCCGCCATTCGCACCGGTGCGTGACGTGTCGCTCATTGCCGACACCGATGCCGGTCTCGATGTCGACGCTCGGGCTTCGATCCGCAACGCGCTCATCGCCGAACTGACCAGCGACGACATCGTTCCCGCCATTGGTGACCCGGGCGATGAGCTGATGCTGCAGATGATGCGGATCTGTCTCGGCGAGGACGTAGGGGCCGAATATGCGCCGATGATGCGGGAAGACCTCGGGTTTGCCGACCGCAACGTCGCGATGCCGAGCCTTCCGGAGGACCCGAGCGAGCCGATGGTCGTCATCGTGGGTGCCGGTGTGTCGGGCCTTGCGCTCGGTGCGGTGCTCACTCGGGCCAGCGTGCCCTACGTGATCATCGAGAAACGCAGCGGCGTCGGCGGCACGTGGTTCGACAATCGCTATCCAGGTTGCGGCGTCGACACCCCGAATCACGCCTACTCGTTCTCCCACGGCGCTCGCTACGACTGGTCTCGCTACTTCTCACCTCGCGATGAGATCGCCGACTACCTCGAACGGTGTGCCGACGACTTCGACGTCACCGACAACATCACCTTCGGTACCGAAGTGACCGGCGCCCGCTGGGACGAAGCTGCCGCTCGCTGGCACATCGACACGCGCGCAGCATCGGGCAACGACACCCTGACCGCACGGGTCTTCGTCAGCGCCATTGGCGTCCTCAACGTTCCCAAAGCACCCGCCATCGACGGTCTCGACGACTTCGACGGCTCCATGTTCCACACCGCCCGCTGGCCAGCTGATCCTGACCTTGCCGGCAAGGACGTCGCCGTCATCGGCACGGGCGCATCATCGATGCAGCTGGTGCCCAGCATCGCCGACGAGGTCGGCAAGCTCACCGTCTACCAGCGCAGCCCGCAGTGGGTGCGGCCCACGGCCGGCTACGGCAACGAGATCCCTGAAGCTGGGCGCTGGCTTCTCCAGCACGTTCCCTTCTACGCCGAGTGGTTCCGCTTCGTGATGTTCTGGCGCTACGGCGACGGCCTTCTCCCGTATCTGCGCCGCGATCCCGAATGGCCGCATCCCGAGCGAGCAATGAATCGCACGAACGACCGTCATCGGGCCGAGATGACCAAGCACCTCGAAGCCGAGCTCGAGGGCAAGCCAGAGATGCTCGAACAGTGCCAGCCCGACTACCCACCGTTCGGCAAGCGCATCTTGCTCGACAACGGTTGGTACAAGACCATTCGCCGCGACGATGTCGACCTCGTCACCGATCCCATCGAGAAGGTCACCGACACTGGCGTGCTCACCGCCGATGGCCAGCTCCGGACCCACGACATCATCGTGCAGGCCTCCGGGTTCCAGACCACGCAGATGACCGCCCGCCTCGGTGTGATCGGCCGCAACGGCACCGACCTCGCTGAGGTGTGGGCCGACGATGACCCACGGGCTCACCTCGGAGTCACCGTGCCCGGGTTCCCCAACATGTTCGTGATGCTCGGACCGAACACCGGCCTCGGCCACGGTGGATCGACGATCTTCATGTCCGAGTGTCAGGCCCGCTACATCGCGACAGCGATCGCTGTCTTGTCGAGCGACGATGCCGCCGCCCTCGAAGTGACGCAGGAGGTGCACGACGCCTACAACGAGCGGGTCGACAACGAACACGCCGAGC
>JAULCF011454542.1:0-13532 GCA_032361265.1 Devaleraea mollis
GGTGTTTACAGTGATGTCATAGATGACATCACTGTAAGCAAAACGCTTGGGCGTGCTAACACGTTACCTGTACATCAGGCGCTCGAAGTTTTCTCCGCAAGAAGGGTCCCCGCGCAGCGCCTTAACTTGTAATATTTTCGATCTGTAATTTCTCGTGAATGCAGCAGGCCATGTAGCATTCAATTAAAATAAATGCTACATGACCTGCAGCATTCACAAGAAATAACAACTCGAGAATATTACAACAATATTATATTAATGTTTGTATAATTGCATGTTCTCGTAAAAAAAGAATACGATTCCATAAAAACATACAGGTTTGCTCATTTATTTGTGAGGTTGCAGAGCATACTGCATTTCTAAAGATGCTGGGCTAGCGCCGCCATTTATCTGTTTGAGTCACATGTTTCGGAGGTACAATTTCTTGACTCAATGACTATAACAGAACAAGATGGGCTTAAATTGGACGGCTGGTCTGTTGTGGTAAACAGTAAGACCTCAGCTGAAGACCAGCTTGAAAATTCAATCTTGAGAGACGCGCCAGAGCACCGCGCTGCAAGTTATGTTTCGCACTCATCTGCGAGGAACCGGTTGGCTGGAAGGGTCGAAAACTTTGGACAGGGTGCGACACCGATCCCGATCGGTCTTTACCGACGACCTCCGCAAGAACTCCTCCACATTCAGGAAGAATTTTAGAAAGAATTCTGAATTTACGCATGATGAGCGCACGGATTTGTGCTTCCTCAGCACGCCAATCGACGCGAAATGCAGCGGAATAGTGAAATATAATTGCTTACTGAAATCAACTTTAACGCTGATACAAGCCCAGCTTCGAGGATCTTCGTTAGTCTTATACGCAAATGAGATAGATAGCAAGAACAAGGCAGTCGGCGATCAATATATTGCGGCGGTCCTTCTAGTCCCACTTTTCTCTTTTCTATTTGAAAACGACGGCGAAAAAATAAAAATCGTTGTGAAAGGGCCCAGCATGAATGGGGCTGAAATCACTCTGCTTCCAGATGAAGCGGAACAGACGGCATGGACGACGGCCCTTTCTAAGAGGGTGGCGCTCACCTTACCGTTTCCGCAATCAATTCGAGTTACTGGCGAACTTTCGGAAAACAGATGGGGGAGAATATTCATCGCACAGGACTGCTTTACCTTTAAAATGTTTGCCATTAAGATCTTTCCAAAAAGCAAGGCCTTGAGAAGTGGGAGAGAACTTTCAGCCGCTATTTGCGAGCGGAATGTGATGATTGGAGCGCAGGGGAGCAAATACCTTCTACCATTAGCCTTTGCTTTTCAAACCGACAAATCTTTGATCCTCGGGTCTCCGCTCTGCATTCGAGGAACTTTGGAGCACTACCTGGAGGGTCGTTCGAGAGCATGCATGTTGCCAGGTCATAAAATGGCGTGCATCCCCGAAAAGGAGGCAGTCCATCTCATTGCGCAAGTTATCTCAGGATTGAAGAGGCTTTATGACAAAGACATTGCCCACCGCGATGTAAAAGCGAGCAATGTTTTTATTACATCATCCGGGTTCGCATGTCTTGGGGACTTCGGTTCGGCGAAAAAGCTAGACCGGTCCCAAGACCTTTCGCCGGAGGGTTTAAAAAGGACTAACTCCCTGTGCGGCACTCTTGATTTCATGTCCCCGGAGATAAGGCAGAGAAAAGCATATGGCATAGAGTGCGATGCTTGGAGTCTTGACATGATGGCTTTCAAGATTCTGACGGGAAAGCTTCCGTTCGGTGCGGAAGAAATAAGCCGAGGTGCAATTGCTGTTATTCCATTTCCAGAGTACCTGTCTCCCGCTGCAGTTGGATTTATTTCCGGGCTTCTCGATCCTGACCAAGATGAACGCAAAGGCATGCAGTGGGCTCAGAAACACGATTTTTTTGCCGTCGTCAACTGGACCGCGGTGACGAGCGGAAGTGGAAAACCGTGGTTCAATGGTGCCACCCCATTCCACCATGCCGAAGGCAAAAGATCAAGGAACGCAAATGAAAACAAACTAGAGGTAGAGTTAAACAGCCAGTTTCTAGGCCGAACTGTGACGGAAAGTCACGTTCTCGGTTTTGAGTTCTTGGGGGAGAATAGCGACGATACAGTTACTATCTTTTAAGCGCGTACAGAACATGGAATGCCTCATTGATAAAAGGATCCTAGCCTTGATAAAATAAACTGGTATCCACGGCCGTTTTTAAATCTCTATTCGTTCTTTTTTTATGTTCTGCAGAAAATTCGCCTTTCATCAGGCCCCGATCAGCGATTTTGACTTTCCGTATCTTTCGATACTTGTCGCCATAAATTCGTCAAGATGCTCCAAGCTATCAACGTTGCACTCATCTGTGAAAACGCTAAGATGCTGCGCTGCCCGAGGTCTCAGCAGCGAAATAGCACTAATGCCCCTGCCTCGAAGCTACTTGATAAGAGCAGATATCTGAGAGCAGCTGTAAAAAGAGCTAGCTCTTTTTAAAATACATTTTTTCAATTAAAAATATCAAACTTTTTGGCATGTGCTTTTCCTTTCGCAGCATGCTCAGCTTCACTGCGGATACCGACCGCGTACATACGCTGCATATACGTTGATATCAAAATTGATTCATCGGTCGATAAGAATATCCTCGCCGGCCCGGCGGGCCCGGCGATAAAACATTTCAAAAGCGAACTTTTGCATCGTTACAGAGCAGATGCTTGTTATCAAAAGAAGGCAATTGCTGTATTTTTTTAGTATATTTAAAAATATCATCATCTTGGTTATTCGAATGTACAACACCGCGATGGCGATGCATCGTCAATTGACGAAGTTAAAGAACGGCATAATCAGTCTTTCCTCTGTAGAAGAGGACAGTCTTTCCTCTGCAGAAGAAGACGGTTTCGGGAATAAAGGAGCTACTCGTTTCTACGAGCGGCACACTCTCTTCTGCAAGTGTTTCTTCATCCGGATGGAAGACTTCATTTATCACCAGCTCCTGCCGTCGAATCTTGCTGGTGACGGGCGTTCACTTGGTATGTCCCCAATTTCAGCTTACCGCGATTCTTCTAGGTAACTGGAGGCATGCCTACATGCATGTCATTTGGCTATCGTCAGAATTATTCAAACTTTCAGAAATCGAGCCACAAATCTAAAATGTTAGGGAGATGAAAAAACCTTCGTTAATTCAGCCTCCAACCGACATCGGAACAGCAGCAGCTGATATTAGCCGTCAGCAACGATGAAAGTTCATGCATTGAAGTGTGCTTCGATATATCCATCGAAGTGTTGTCCTTTATAATGGGTGTATAGTTGTTTCAAACAGGCAAGTTGCCTAGCCTTTTAGAAAACAAAACCAGCTCATCGAACGACACGCATTTAGGAGAATTGGACGCACGACAGTTGTCTCTCTTTCAGAAGTGTTTCATCCAAACAACCAAGCCCACTCCATTCGCTGACTGCATTCTACCGCTTCCTACCACAGTTACAATATATGACCGAGCGACTGCAATTTATCCTTAGTCGTCATGACAAGAGGATTAAACATGTGGGCCGGTTGAAAAAATCTTTTCTGTTTATTATTTGCTACAGGATTAGAAGAGGAAAGAAAAATTGCGATATGCGTGGCGTGCTGAAAAAGAGCGCCACTATATAGGCTTATATTTTTGTTGGACAGGAAGCCAGAGAAAGCTTTGAAGGGCCAACAAGTGCTTGTATCACTAGTGATAAGCTCATGCAAAAGAGCTGAGCGATCTTTTACATGGAAAATCCACAATATATTGTGCCTTTAATAAACAAGATATGGTGTAAGTAAAATAAAAGCAAAACTGAAAGCACTTGAACGCTATATTTTTCCGAGTAAGCAACTCACCGAAAGAAAGAGCCTGGGGTGTTCATTCTTTTCTGGAAAAAAAAGCACCCCTATTCGCCAGAGACACCTAGATAGAAAAGCGGCTTCAGAAGCGCTAAACCCACTCAACAGAAAATTTATACTTTTCACAAAAAGATACGATATAGTAAGCCCAGCTGGGACAAGTCCTTAGCACAAATCAACGAATACCGTAATTGATGGTGACGGTCAGGCCTAATAAAACAGTTTCACTAAGACAGAAGGGTGCGTGAACTCGATAAAAGATGAGTTCCGTCATTCCGCCGACGCGCGTGGCACTACAATACTGCCGGTGATGAAAACTGAGTTTTCGTTTTCCTTCCGGTATTGCCACGCGGCTGCCCATTGCTCTACTCGCGCCACAGTCGGTGCATAGCGCACCCGTGGCACTCACGTATGCGGCAGCTATTAAAACTGGCTCATTGACCATTTCCATCCCAGAAAATAATGGCAGCCACGCGTGGACGCGTCTGCTAAGTTTCACAATTTTCGTAGAAATTAGGCACGCCTCATGCCACGCTAAGGTATTGCCCCGCTACAAATGTTTGAAGTACATCAATTTTTGCTAAAGTCGTACGACTCAGCACGTGCTGATTAAGAAGTATACTTCAGTGTATAAATTCTAAGTTAAATCCTCTCCACGAATACGCTCCGCGGTGGCTCCGCGGTGTTTCCTTGCTGCGCCAGCATGAACTCAGCATTCGTCTCGGTCCCAAACTTTTCCCCAAGCTCTTGACCGCCGTCATCACGCGTTTTCGGAAGCCTTTCAGTTTCGGTTGCTCTGATTCTTCTTTTCCCACTTCTAAAAGCTCACCATCAACAAATACTAGATAAGATTTTCCTCCGTCACATATTTCTTGAGTACTCTTTGAACCGCTTAAACCGATTGCATTGCACTCTTCTACTTTCTCAGGTTCGGCTAGCTCTTTCATTTTTTGCTTATCACCATCAGGACAGTGTACTCTGTTATTTGATTTTATGCCGCTTCCAAACGAAATTTCCAGTATCGCTTTTGCTTCAGTGGCGAACTGAGCTTTTGAGTCTTCAAAATCTGAGTTCGCGTCCGCCGATGTCTGCCTGGCCAACGCGACATTGGTTCTTTCGACCAGGTAGATTAGATAGTCTTCGCAGGACGCTGTTCCCGTTTTGATTATATCGTTTGAATGGTTAAGACTGCGGAAGAACGACTGCGAAATACTGTCGCCATTTCTTCTTTTTACCATTTTGGTCCACTCAGAGGCGATCGGAATTTCAAATTCTGCCTTCTCAAAGAACTTGTCCATCGCCTCGCGTACGTTTTGCTCCCTATCTTTTCTAAGCGCCAGAATTGCCTTCAAAAAACTTGGCTCGTTCGGGAAAAAATGCGCCAGTTTTGTGAGAGCCACCGCGAGCGCAAGCCTTACCGCAGGGATCGGGTCTTTCCGGAGTCGAAGCACATGTGCTCCTACAACCGCTTGAAAGTCATTTCTTCGCAAATGAACTGCAGCAAAATTGGCCAAAGCGATCATGAGCAACCGACAGTCTTCTGTCCCATTAGAAAGACCATCCAACAAAAACTCAATATACTTGGACCTTGCCTCAAGAAGGGACGGATGTGCGCATATTTCTATTATCCCCTGGGCGGCTCGGAGCCGAATTTGGCTTGACCTAGGTGGAGTAGGGCGATAAGTTGATATGTCAATAATATCTAAAAGACCGGTAATTGTGGAATTGTGGACCTCCAACCGCGGGAAAGTCAACGGGATTGTCGCTATTTGGTGAATGACACGGTGCACCAACTGCTCATCGGTAGACCGATCAGCCGCATCGAAGGATTGAAAAATGGTGTTCTCAAGATGAGCTTTATCCCATCCTTGAACGAACGCGCGATCAAGCGCTTGGACGATTGAACCAATATTTTGCAAAACCGGTTCGCTTACTCTCGTCGCTGAATGTTCTGACAAGAGCTCAAGGGCCAAAGTTAACGAAATTGCCGATGCCCTGCTTGTCTGAAAAGGGGCAAGTTCCAGAACTGTGTCGTAGAAAACTTCGGCAAAAGCAGCGACAACTTCATCGTCGTCGCTTCCATTCTGCGCCAGCACCTTGCAGTGCGCAGAAAGTTTCTTCGACGACCACGCATCTTCGGCGACAGCCGCACAAACATCAGCATACAGTGCGACTCCTTTGATTCTCAATGAGACGATAGTTGTTTTGATCAAGGTCAAGTAAGCAAGAGTGAGCGCCTGTCGTGCTGCGCGCATGCTCCAAAACTTTGGCTCCCTTTCAATCAGCGTCGACAACTGCTTCGGGACCGGAAATTCGCTAGATTCTAGAATCGCCGCTACATCAAGAGCCACCTCTCTCACCAACTTTGCGTGCTTCATAATCAAAGGAAATATTTTGAATGAAAGCGGCGCTCTTAACAGCTATTGCGTTAAAGGAAATTTGAAGCAGATGAAGAAAGTAAACGTATGTAGCGACGACAAGGTTAGTTCTAACTCTTTTAGCGAAGAACAGTATACTGTTCTTCGTTAAAAGAGTTAGAACTAATCTTGTCGACAGTAGGGGATTGAGTCAACTCTTTTCCATAAAGCTGAGGAAGGCTTACTATTTTTCTTGAAATTCTTCAAAATATCTTGAAACTCTAAAGATTGAAAAAGTATCTTTTGCAGATAAAGTGATCACTTGTGTGCAGGTGCCACGTAGTAGCTCTCCGTAACCACAGGTGAAAATCAGGAAGAAGTAAAGACCCCTCTCTGACTTCCTTAATGCATACTAGGTTTTCGTTCAAAATAAAAAAGTTACGGCGCTGCGCGAGGACCCTTCTTATGACAGACACACACTTGCACCTCCGGAGCAATGACCACCACTTGCTAGCGCCGCTGGCACGGTGAAAAGCTTTGTAAACGTTCTAGCTCCGCAGCTTGCGTAGTATTTTGCTATGAGAGCACAGGAAATCTGGAGAATGGTTCCTGATACCCTCGGGAAATCAATCGAAGGCACCAGCGCCCAGTGCATTCCCCGCGTTTTAGATGCTGTCCTTTACATGATTTCGGGGTGAATTTCCGTGTCTTGCGTATACGTCAGATACGTTGGAGGCCTTTATGACGTTAGATATTGCACATGTCTATCTGGCTATAATAGCTCATGGAAGTAACTTCAAACTGCTGTAGTATAAACAAACACTGCTGAACTAAAGTTCTATCATAAGCTTAAAAATATTACTATCCCCAACGAGGGATAGTAAACAGTAACAATTGTATTTGTTTGCTCAAAGATCGTTTACACACCTATACCTCAAGCTGGCAGAAAGTAAATTCCACTAAAACTACTTGGACACAAAATGTCCGATGTTTTAAAACCGATTGGTTCGCTTGAAAGGAATTTCGAGATAGTTTATCAAGGCGATCATAATATATGTTTGAAGACGCTCAAAACCTCTAGCAGGTCCTGTATGCATAACATCAGTAATTTTTGAGGTCAATTCAGTACGATCGCGTGATCGGTACCGACAGAGCAAGCTGTCGTCTGTGGTAGACATATTTTCAATCTTATCTGCCTCTGCATTTCGAATATTGGGTACTGCCTACCTTTGCATATTCTAAACGTCACCCGTTATTCAAAAGTCGAGGCAGTTCAGACTGAACAACTGCTAAAAGCTCTTGAAATGCGGCTTTACAATGGTCAAGTTGGATCAAGCAGTTTAGTCGATTACTAGTCAACTGAACTGCTCGATCGGGATTAAGCTAGATCGAGCATTATTTTCAAGATCTTGTCAAGTGGTATATCTAGACTCTATCCTCTAGTAGTAGAGGCTAGAGTCTTTAGACTCCTACTGTTAGTATCTAGCAGATGCTGGATTCTATAGAACTCTAGCCTCTTTTAAACTAGATCGAGCATTATTTTTCAAGATTTTTTTTAGCGGTATATCTATAGAAGGTTTTAAACTAGATCGAGCAGTATTTTTCAATATCTTTTTCAGCGGTATACCTATAGATATCAACCCAACTTTTGATTCAGGCACTGGGCCTTTACACAAATCGTTGCAGAATGGACTGCGCGCGCGCGCGCCTCTTCGCGGAGCGCGCCGTACAAGTCGAGGCCAACTTGACATTTGAAAGGCCTTTGAAAGGCGCGCAACTCGAATCTCGGCGTCCACGCTGCCGCCCTACTTCCGCGAGCACCGCGTTGACGTCCGCGACGTGTTCCGCGAACTCGCGGCGCTTCTCGTCCTCCGCTCGCGTCGCGGCCGACCGTTGAGGTGGTCGCGCACGTCGTTGTGGCGCGAGACGGCGCCGCTGCTTGCGCTTCGGGCGCAGTCGCCGAGGGCGTGCTCACAGTAGCTGGCCGGGGTGCGGGTGCAGGCTGGACAGGGGAGGGAGCTACCGACGAGGCGGGGGGGGGAGGTAAACAATGCAGCAGAACTGTATTGGGTACTTCACATGGAAAGGGATTCGTTCCCATCCCAATGGCAATGGGAACGAAGCCCTATTCGTGCGAAGCATGCCAAAGCATGCAACATTCTGCATTCTCGACCGTTACACTCTGTTAGACTAATCGTCGCCTCCAGCTAGCCGTTGAGTCCGTTGCCAGTGCCAGATGCTGCGATGAGCCAGCGGCGCTGCTGCTGCCGAGGCTAGTTACCACTGCTAAAGACAGCCTGGCGCAGCCGCGTGTAGCTGTTTTATCATCTTCACTGTTTTAGCTGCGCCACTTTCCGTCAGCGGCGCGCCCGTGTAGAACGCGGAGCTTCTACCATGTCGGCAGCAATTGGCGACGGTACTGTCGCGACCGCGACATGCGGAGGTGGTGATCTTTCCCGCGAGGTGGTCGCCGCGTATCGCAGCGCGCCGTGGTGGCGCGGTCTGTGGGCGCGCCTGTGGGCGCGCTCGTCGCCGGCCGCGGCGGTGGAGAGGCTTGAGAGGGAGAATGTGGTGCTGCGCGCCGAGTTGGGTGCCGCGCGCGAGGCGGCGGAAAGGAAGGGACTCATTCACGCCCAGATAGGTGAGTTGCTGGACACGAATCAGGCGTTGTGGGCGCAGAGAAAGAGAAAGAGAGGGGTGGAGGAGAGTGTTGAGGACGGGGAGGGAGAGGTGGCACGTGACGTGGTTCACGATGTTGATGAGGATGCTGGTGAGCATGTTTCGGATGAGGTGGAGATTGTTGACGAGGAGAGCGAGAGCAACGGAGAGGTGGAGGAGAATGTTGAGGATAGGGAGGGAGAGGTGGGACGTGACGTGGTTCAGGATATTGATGAAGATGCTGGTGACCATGTTTGCGATGAGGTGATTATTATTGACGAGGAGACCGAGGGTGCTTCCGAGGAAGAGGGTAATGAGGCTGGATTTGCAGATTCAGATGACGGTGACCACACTGTCGTAGTGGTGATTGCGGAGAGTGAAAGTGACGAATCGGCCTCTGGGAATGGATGTGGGTGGGAGGAGGAAGACGATGACCACTTGTCAGCGCCGACTGAGAATGTTCGCCCGTCTTCTCGTTCGCCGTTGCGGCGTAGGGCGCTTTGGGCTGGTGAGGAGGGTGGCGAGCCTGGAGAGGCAGGAGGCGAAGAGGGTGGGCGGGTGAGGGACGAGGCTGGAGTAGAAGAAAGTGGCGCTGGAAGATTTGGCGTCGAGGATGGCGATGGGGTGGGGACTGAGAGCGATGACGAGGTTTTGGAGGTCTTGCCTCTACGATCTTCGCCACCGCGGCGGAGGACGCCTATGAGAGCGTCGAAAGCGAAGTCGATTAAATACAGGGAGATTAAACTCGAAGGAGAAGGGGATGATGACGACGATTGGGATGAGTCCGTGGAAGGTCGTCATATTCCGATACATCCGCTTTGGACGGGCAAGTTCGATAGGGAAAGAGAGGAGCTGCGCTGGCGACATGATAGGCTATAGTAAAGTTTACCTCGGAAGGATAAGACGCTTTCAATCACATTTCTTGCCATGCATTTAATCGCTTACTGAGGCTTACATCATTCTGCCCTGGCGCTATGTTTAAAATGCGTCGAGAATTCTGGGTCAAGCTTTTTGACGATCATTACGATACACAGCTATCTTTAGTCGCAATTGCTGAACCTTTTTCGAAAAGTTGAAATGACATGCCAAGACTGTGCTTATGCGCTATTGTAACTAATGATCTCACGTTCCGCGCATGCGTAAAGCAGCTGCTTAGCTGAATAGGCTAGGCTAGTTTAACAGCCTACTCGCCTTCGATAAAGCATTGAGCTTCAGTAGGAAGATCAGTTCCGCTCAATTTCGTAAACACTGCCAATCTTCGTAGAGACTGCACGATTATGATCTCCATGCCATCAAGAGCGATCTCGCAAGTTAAAAACAAAATCAAAAGCACCATAGATTTCAGTCACCTATTCAGCATCTCAGATATCGAAGGAAGAATGGACGAAGCTGGCGGGATATCTACCGATGCCCCTTTCACAATGTCTCTTTTTTCTACTTCTATTTGTCCCCCTGGAATCGGTGCTCGCGCTTCCGCAAACGGGCTAGAAACATGTCTGAAACTGAGACCAGTTATTATATTTCTCTCTCCCAGTCGTCCCATACTTTTCATCGGAGCAGGATCTCTCCAGTTCATTTTTTGCGGTGCCAATAAATTCACAGCCACAGATGATTCATGGTCCATCGCCTTCTTCGCGACATTCGATCTCTTTCCACCATCTTCAAAAGTTGCTTTCGAAGCTTCGTGGCGGCAATCCGGCGACACAATTTCTTCTCTCGGTTGATTTGCTTCGGTTTCGTTCGCTCCTTCTCTAAGCTCATCAACCGCTTCAGTAACAGGCTCTTCCTCTTTCTCGACTCTTGCTGACAAGCGAGATCTTTTGCGACGCCCGAAAAGCCCCACACTATCGTCAGGCTGTCCAAGAAAGTTCCTCTCCAAATCCTGTACCCCAGCATTGAAATCATCCGCCTCGATACTGGCAAGCCGAACACGCGGAGGAGATGGATCGGTTTCCTCTTCGGTCTTTAGACTCTCAGTGCTTACCTCTCCTGAAAAAGAGTCATCTGCCGTCTTTGACAAAGGCTCCGCAGCTGAATGAAGGTAACTTGGCGTAGGTTCAGAAACGAATGGACTGCTTGGTGCACTCCTGTCGCGAGATGCTGACGAAGGCGCCGTCATCTTACCCTTTGCGCGACTGCTGTATCCTTTCTTTCCACCAGTCTTCGCGAACGGAGTTGCCATGATACCGCTTCCGAAGTCTTCCAAACTTTCCATCCCCAAGAAAGTGTGATCGACAAAGCCCGTTTTCACAGCAGCACGTGGCGGAGAGGTTACGCGCCCATTCTTTGTAGGCATCCTTCTGTCTTCTCCGGCCTTTGCTTCAGCCTCATCTTTAGCCTTCGCCTGATTCTCAGTCTTAGCCCTGGCATTAGCACTAGCCTCAGCCCGTGCTTGAGCCTTTGAACGCGCTCGTGCGTGAGCTTGTCGGTCAGCAACTGCTTGCGCATCTGCGCGAGCTTTGTCTTCAGCTTCAACCAGATGGTCTGCGGATGCTCCCGGTGGAACCCTGTTATGCACAGCGTTGCTTAGAAAAGAGTGGTCGTGGAACGAGTTTGGACGCGCGTTGACTTCCTGCGAGAAAAAGCTCTCCGCCATTTCCTCCTGTTCGTCCTGCAAAATCCGCAGATCACCACGCGAAGATTCCGCATCGATCCCATCACGAACTTCCCCTCTCTTTTCGCGCACTTTTTCTCCGGCCACGCTCTTTCCTTGTGCGGCATCTCCCGGCTTCGTCTCTTTCCGCCTCTCTTTTTCACGCTCCTCATCTCTCTGCTCGTATTTTCCTCGACCTTCTCCTCGCCCACGTTCTCCCTCTCTCTTTCCATCATTGGTACCTACCCTGGCATCTCCCGGGCCCCGCCTATCAACTCGTCCACCCCACTCTTTGCCCCTCTGTACTCCCCGCTCTCCGCCAACAGGGTGCATCTGAATCACGCCGTCTTGATGAGCCCTGAGCCCGGCAACATCTTTTCCAAGCGCGCTTCCCTTCGGCCTAACGTTAGCTCTCTTGGGCACTTGTCCCTCCCCAAACATGCCCATCTCTATCCTCGTCGGCGCCGGTGGTGGCAAGCGCGACGCGCCGGCGCCGCCTTTCCTAGCAGCCCTCTGGCGCTCCTCGCGCTTCTGCGCAAAAAACTGGCGCTGCTGCGCGACCTCAGACTTGCGCTCCATGCCGAGTTTGCGCTTGCGCCCTCCCATCCACGCCTTCATTTCTGGTTGGAGGAACCGGCCAGGCAATGTTCGCGATCCCGGCGAGTTTGCGTCGCCGCTGAGAGAAGAAAGCGGTGGCTTTTGAGCAAGAGCGGTCTGGCGAAGGGACTCAGGGCAGTCGTGCGTTTGAGATACTGAAGAATTGCAGAAGAGGTTTTGGGCTAGCCCTGTCAGACGGCGGTGGCTTTTCAGGTTAGATCACGTGGGCGCAATTTTTGCCTTCCACGGACCTAAAATGGCGGGGAACTTCCCATATTCAAAACAAAAATCAGAGCCCCCGATTATGAAATCCTAAATATTTCCCGCCAAAACCTGTTTAGAATTGCGGAAATAGGGTTCAGTTTCAGGCCTTCGTACATCTAATATTTTAATCTTAAAAGATATTATCTTCTCCTTTCCTAAATGAGCTGCGGTACATCTCTCGAAGGATCCTTCTCGAGAACCTGCACTGAGTTTGATTTAGTCAGCCGTTTCGTGATACTGCTATACGCTAGCGTGTCATATTTTCTTGATTGGCGTAAATAGCTATTTTAATATAATATATTAATATTATTACTAAATTAGTTTAAAAAATAGCAACAAGAAATAATAAAAAACAGTTTAAATGTGCCCCAAGTTTATTGAAGCGATCGGACAATAAATTAATCTCTGCCATCTGATGAAGTGCGTTACTGGCGGAAATAAATGAGGGTCCATGTTCTTGTTCACAAGATGAATTCATAGGCCGGTCACATATGTGACTCAAGATATCTTGAGTTATAATATCCCGCCATTGTGGCTTTCAATATCAATTTTCTAATCGATTGCTAGATATTTTCCAGTTCAGATGGCGCGCATGGTTAATATGGTAGCCGCTTACTCAACTAGTAGTTGAATATCCGGTAGACACAGATATCCGTTACTTCCGGAATTCATGGCCATTTGCGAACGATTTGTTGCTCAAACAGTCTGGGGCATGCGAACCTGACCAATGACGCAAATAAAGGCTGCGCCAAGGCATGTATAGAACTCTTCTAACCATAGTTTTTTCTGTACCCTGGCTTTGAACAAGTGGTAAAAAACAATCTACTCCCAGGAATCTAGCAGTTCTGGACAGACCGTGGACTCTTTTAGTCTGAGAGGAAGATGAAGATGTGTGCTGGGCCAAAACACCAAATCGGCCCTGGAAATGTAAACTTCAACTTGCGCGATTGTGCTGAATCCATTTGGATGGGTTTTTTTGTTTTTTTTTGCTGCATGCAGCAAACTGCAGTTTCTGTTTTGAATATTTAATTAATAACTTAATAACTTTCGTGTAGAGTAGCTCAGTTTAATACGCAATCCTGGTCAGATAATATTCGACCAGGAATCATATTATGATAGGACCAAACATGGAGAATGACAATCGCCAACAATCAACTGGGCAATAGCAAGAGTATTAGATATTGGCAGATATTCAAAGCATTCTTAGAACCA
>JAULCF011455653.1:0-13528 GCA_032361265.1 Devaleraea mollis
AGTGAATTTATATTTTTGTCACAGAAGTGTGAAACTGGGTCCCTGGTGTGTAGGACACAAATTGTGACTGTCACGGATGTGCCTAGAAAACCAATTACATAAGGAGACGCGAGAACTATTAATTGTGAGGCAGAAGGGGAAATTGACCTCATGACTACGGACGAAAACGGTGACACAATTTGTTGGTTACGGTTGACCAACGTCCTGTTTTGTCCTGAGCTAGATATTAACCTCGTATCAACAGCTGCATTGGATGCAAACAATATATTTATAACTACGGAGAAGGGTGTTTAAAGATACCGCGGACGCGAAAGAGAAGCACGTGCAGCGCACAGTACGAAGAGCAATTCTAGGGAAAGACGTATTGTACTTAGTAAAGGGAATCATTCGCGAATGATTCCCTTTACGCGTCAAGCGAACGCGAAAAGCTGCTCATACAATACGTGTGTGCATCATATAAAAAACAGCAAGAAGAAAAGTTTCTGAGACTGTTGATGATGACGAGGTAAATCGATTTAAAACCAGCAAAGAAGAGAAACTGGTCATTAGTAAGGAAGACTTGGATATTGCAAAAAGAAATTACATAACCAAGGAATGCAAAGAATGAAATGACCTATGGCATCGACGTCTAGGGCATGTGAGCCAAGAAGCGATACAGGTCCTTAGAAAGTGCAAGAAGACTGGAGTGAATTTTAATGAAGGGCCGGATTTGTTTAAATGCGGATCTTGCGTAGAAAGAACGATGAGAAGGGGCCCGCTAAAAGGTTCTTTAACAAGAAAAGACGCTAAGATAGCGGCGGTGATTTATACCAACTTGTGCGGCCCGCTAAACATAAAGGGTGTCACAAATTTTGATATAGTTACGTTCATTGAAGGTGACACGAGGTAGACCACCATATAATTGACGACGAACAAAAGGGCTGAGAGGATCCTAGGTTTCTTTAAGAAGTATATGGCATTCTTTGAGCAACAGAATGATGTAAAGATACGGAGACTCTTTACAGATAACAGTTTTGAGTACTGCAATTCTTTTATGCAGAAATACCTGACTAGGGTGGACGTGGAGCATGTCCGACCTCGGTTTTCAATGCCCCCTCGAACGGCGTGGCTGAGAGATATAACTTGACTTAATAAATAGCGTACATTCTATTGTTAGGGAAGCAGGGTTAGGCCAAAAATACTGACCGGAGGCAGCTAGACAAGGTTGCTGAATTACAAATTGAATCTCTAAGCGAATTCTGGAAAATAAATCGCCGTATGGAAAGTTAACCGGCAGATTGCCCTGGCTAGATGGAGACAGATTTAACGCTTTTAAATGGGACACTAGTGCCTAGCGATAAAAGGAAAAACTTAGATGGAAAGGCAATACCAAACATTTACCTTGGAACAGAAGCAGGAAACCAAATTAAAGTATTGGATCCGGATAACGGCGTTTACATTGCGCGGCATGCTAAGTTTAACGAAGCTGTGTTACCGGGTTACTATGAGACTAGCTCTAAGAAGAGGCTAGAATGGATTCGAGACTCTGGAAGTAAAGAGATAGAATCTGAGAGTTAGCTAACTAGTATAAAGTCTTCGAATCGGAATATGATACTGAGGATGGAGCAATTGATGAGACAGATCCTGAGACTGAGAGTTATAAAAGTGATAATAATAGCCCAGCATCATCACCGAGCGATAAAAGTGGAACCTTAGATGATCAAGATGATGATCTTGAATCAGAAAAGGATAGCGAGAATGATGGGGTTTAAGATGACTACGAGCCTCAAGGGCAAGCAGATAAAGAAGATACTGCTGTGGTATTCAGACCAACTAGAAGGCGTAAAGGTCCGGAGCGCTATGAAAGCGCGTCCACTACAGCTGGGGTAGATTATGATAATCCAACATTAAGTTAAACTCTAAAGCGCTATGATAGGCAAGATTAGGTAAATGCTAGGAAGGACGAGTTGGACTCGTTAAAGCAAAGAGGGACATGGAAAATTGTACCTAAAAGTGAAGCTTCTGGGAAACAGATTTTTTCATCAAAGTTTGTGCTGAGAATAAAGCACAATGCCGACAGATCGGTGAGCTAACATAAGGCGCGTCTCGTCATTATTGGCTCGTGCCAAGATCCGATAGATACGAGAAATACATACAGTCCCGTGGTTGACTTCGCGACAGTGAGATTAATACTGGCGATAACAGAGCTTGAGGGCGCGCACGTGGAGCAAATAGATGTAAAAACCGCTTATTTCTATAGTGAGGCCCAAGAGGACGTTTACATAAGACTCCCAAAAGGATTTGATCGCGACAGGCCGGACCTGATTTGCAAGTTACAAACATTTATTAACGGTTTGCGTACCGCAGGAGTAACATGGTACAATCTATTCCAGAAAACACTATTGAAGCAAAACTTTAAAAGAATACCTCATACCGAGTGAACGTATGAAAGAGTGGAAGGAAATAATAGATTTTTGCTCAAATGCTACGTTGATGATGTAATTTTGCGTTAGCAAAAATACGGGCCTTATTAAAAAGGGTAACAGAGGAGCTGAAAAGTGTTTTTCAGATCGCTGTTCTCGGCCAAGCCGAACATTTTTTGGGAATTGAATTTATGAGAAAAAACGGCGAACTGCTTCTCAGCCAAAGAACTTATATAGAAGACTTACTAGAATACCATGGTATGAGCGAATTCCGTGCAGTTGTATCGCCCGTTGAAGTGAGAAGCGTGATGGAGCTCTCTTATCATGAGAGATTAAAAGATACCAAAAATACTGTACGGGACTTTCCATATCGAGAATTTATAGGGCAGCTATTATACCTTAGCACTAAAGTAGGCCGAATATAAGTTTTCTAACTGGTGTATTATCCCATTTTGTTAGCAACCCAAATGACATACACGTTAGAGGTTGTAAAAGAGTTTTAAGGTATCTACAGGGAACCAAAGATATTTTCCTGCGAATAGCTCCAAAGGACGGGCTAGTAACCGCGGCCGCAGATGCGTCGTGGGGCTCGACAGCTGACAAAAAATCAATTTTGGGGAACATAGCATTTTTTTGGAGGAGCCCCCGTGATCTGGTCCAGTAAGAGATAAAGGGCCACGGCGCTAAGCACTTCTGAGGCAGAATATATTAGCCTGTCAGAAGTAGCTAGATAAATCAAGTGGATGCAGAGTTTGATAAAAGAACTCGGATACCCTCAAGAGAATGCAACTGTAGTATTGCAAGACTTGAGCTCGAGTATCTCCTGGGCGAAAGAAAATCACAGCTTCCGAAAGGTGAAGTATGTGGAAATAAGGTACCATTTTATTAAAGAAACGGTAGCGAGTATAGATATTGAGCCAGTGCAATTTAGCACACATGACATGCCTGCGGACGTCCTCACAAAAGGAATTACCCAGGAAAAGCTCCAGCGGCTCTAGAACTTCTAATATTAAAGAACTCATGATAATGGAACCAAGATACCTACGAAAAGTTCAAACTAATGCAAAAAAAGCTAAAAAGGCTGAAATGAGAAAGCAAAATAGATTCGCCGCTGGCATTTGCAAGTAAGCAAAGCAGGGAGCTTCGAGAAGGATATAAAAGGGTAACCACTAGCTGCAGATTTGTTTAAAGTAGGCCGAAAAACCATAAAACGCCAGAAATCGACAAACCTTAATACACCAAGCACGAGCCACGTTCTAACACTTCCCATAAAAATGCAAAATGTTTCCAACACCACAAGCAACATCCCAATCGTTGGCGCTTTCGTCGCCCAACCGAACGGACCCGCTGACTATTAGACACGCACCGTCTCCTCAAGGCCAACGCGGCTTGTGCGGAGGACTGAAGAGCGCGTGTCGGCGATATTCTTTAAGACTCACTCCGTCACGCATGTGTTTCTGTGAGTGAATTACATTCACGCACCAAAAAAACGTTGTACTTCGAAGTACATCCAGTGTTGTCTCGTGATCACGAGCAGTCTTCGATCTCGGCTTTGAGATCTTGTGTTTCGCGCTATGTTTCGTCAGAATATTATCATACTGTAGTATTTTAACCATCTTTGTCATGTACGTTACTCAATATGTGATGCTTTGTTATGTTCGTACGGTTGGTCGGTCGGTCGGTCGGTCGGTGAAGGCATTTATATATACAGTGAGTTTCCCTTCAAGCCTAGGTTATAGAGGCGACCAATCGGACTTCGGTTTACGTAGAATTACTGCTTGAGCGTTAGAGCTCCAAATAGAGCCGCTTAGTCTGCCATAAACAGGGTCGTAGACGCGCTTCGGAGAGGTGCCTTGGCGATCGGCAACTCTCTTGGCGTAGTACATGAGCAAGTCAGTCGTGTCATCTGAACAACAGCCGAAAGTATCGAATACATCTGCTCTAAATTGGAAAACGGTGACCTGTTCTAGGCCACCTGACGGCAAGAGCGCATCTGATGAAGACCCTGGGCACGGACTCCTTGGAAAGCTATTTTCATGGCGGTGCGTACCTTGCGGCGGTAGTATCGTGCCTTCTTCGTCTCGCCTGCTCCCGTGATAGCGTCCGGAGAGGAGGCGGGGTTGCGTGACGCCCGGCGCCCTTTGGCATTCGAGGTGTTGAAAGCGCCCGTGACGAGGAAGTCTATGGCAGTTCGCCGGCCAGGATCCTCTCCACTGGAGGGGACGCCGGCGGGGGGGAAGACGAGGGCGTCGGCTGGGCGGTACGGTGTGCCAAACAGGAGGCCAACGGCTTCCCCTTGGCCGTATTTGCCTTGATAAGCTAGGCCGGCTGGAGACGCAAGCCATTTGAGGTAGATGGTCGCTTGAAGATCGTGTCTGGCCACGCTTCCCCAGCCGGTGTAGAAAGTGGTGATGTATTGGATGCCGAGCTTATTGAGGAATAGCTCGTCGCAGCACCCTCATCGAAGCCAGACTGGCACAGCCGAGTCATCGTAGACGTAACATCCTAGGTAGATTCGCATCATCATGCTCCACATATCCGGGGAGCAGAACAGCGTATCATCAGGCTTTGTGGAGAGAAAATCATTTGCGCCTGGGCGGAGGAGAGAGAGGATGCGGCGGCGCATGTAGAGTAGGACCTAATCCTCCGCCGGCAGCTCCCTGGTCAGCGCTATCGGGTCGTCCGGATTGAAAAAGCGATTGCGGAAGTCGTCCTCCCGGAGCGCTTCTCTCAACCTTTTCTGGAATACAGTCCGACTGAGGATGTTTTGTGTTGATTCAGGCCAGATAGAAGGAGATGGTCTCGAGGCGGGAAGACGCCGTCTGCTGCGGCGGGCAAGAAGGGCTGGAGGGAATAAATAAGTATATGTGCGACAGCGTGAATGGATGCTATCGTCGGAGAGTGGCTGCCGTCGATTGCGCTTACTTCGGCGGACTGGACGAGGCTTCCGACGTACGCTCAAGGCGCGACGTATTCTGCCGCGTACAGGCCGAGGCCGGCTAACGAGCGTAGTATCCTGGGTTGGCGGCCGGAAGCGGCAGAGTGCGGTATGTTGCAGATGCGCTCGAACCACACGCTCTGCCGCTCGTCGAAATCTCTCCAAAGCGCCATAAATCGGCCGGTGGGATGAGGCGAAGAAGGTGCGTCATGCGAAGGCCGATGCAGCGACGCGGTGGACGATGTGGGCGATGCGTGCATCATTGATGCGCGCTGTGAGGGCGAGAGACGCATCAATGACATCCATCTTCTTGAGAATAAAAGATGTGGCGAAGGCCGGAGAGCCGAGCGGGACGCCGAGGGTCTTGACCCCGTCGGACGGCGTTCCGAGATATCTCGGAACGCCGTCCGACGAGGGCGACCTGGATATCCAGGTCGTAGGATTTAGTTAGAGGGTTGAGGAGGGTGATGTTCTGCGTGGGTCAGTAAGCTTTAGTCTTAGTTGGCTGGAGAATAAAGCTGATCTTCTCGCCATACTCGGCAATGATGTCGAGGGCAAGCTTGACCTGGTAGATCTTGCCGATGAGTAACCCATCATCAGCGTACCAGCGATGCACGATGAGGTCACATTCCGCTTCAATACGCTGAAAAATGTGGTTGATGGCGAAAGCAAACATGAGAAAACTCACAGGATCTCCTGGATGAGCTCCATCTTGGCTGCGTAGGTAGTCATCTCCGAAGCGTAGGAAGGGTTGTCCCTTCGAGTAGTGTGCATTAGCGCAGCGAATTAGGGATGAGGAGTGCTTTGCCATCTGTCGGAGAATCTCCGCCCGACTCGTTCTGTTTAATGCAATACAAGCATCAACAGAGCCGCCAATGTACGACGGGTCGTGGCCGAGCTGGACGAAGGCATCTCTGGATTCTTGGACGAAAGCATCGAGACTTACCTTGAAGCCGCATCTCACCTGGAGCGGCGCCAGGTGCGTCTTTGCTTCGGAAATCGACGCCGGAATGAGGGACTTAGTGATGAGGCGCCTCATGACGACGCCTATCGTGATGGGCCTGATCTTCGCCCCTCCTTTGTCAAGGGCGATGAGGTTGGCGGCGGATATCAGGTGGCCAACGTCGGAAGAGAACTCACCAGATGCGAGCTTTTGCACTACCTTGGTGAGAAGCTCCAGACCGGAGAAGTCAGGATGGACCCTGTGTTCAGTGTTGGCGACACGCAGTAGCCAGCGGACGCCTGCTATATCAGGCCCGGTCGCAAAGTCTTTATCCATTGCGGATAAGGCTAATCGAACGGCGTCTGCGCTGACACTAGGATTCGGCGGTTGATCTCTAGGTGAGATAATAGAGACAGGGTCGTCTGCAGCAGGAACAGGGTGAAGGGTTTTCATCCTGTCAAGCATACCCGGCGCCGCCGGATCAATTGTGGTGCTTTGAGTGAGTGCTTTGGCGGCCTTTCCTTACAGCTCCTTCTCGCCCAGGCGCTGGGATCTTTTAATGCGTTGGCGCATCTCGGTGCCTACATCGCGGGCCGCTCTCCTCGTGGAGACGGACTGCTCGAGCTCGAGGAACCTCTCGTGCGCGACGAGCATCTCTGCCCACAGCTTGCCGTACTCATTGCGCTAAGCGCGCATGAGCCTCTGGGTCATAGCTACGAGGCGGTCCCGCCGATGTGCGCCATCATCTCTCCCCACGCAGAGTCTTGCGGAATACGAGTTTTCTGGAGATGGTCCACGATTTCTACACCATGTTTTCCGCAGCCGAACCGGGATTCGCAAAGTACACATTGCGGAGGAGACGCTGGGAGAGAATGGACGCACGGGCAAGGATGGGGCCGGGAAGAGTTGCGTGTACGTCACACGACCTGAAATGGGTCAGGATAAGCTCTAGGGTGGAAGGGAGGTTGGAAAGTAGTTTAGGAAATGACGTCTGAGGTTGTTGCGGCGTCAAGCTTGTTGAGCCGGGAGGTGTAGGCGCGGCTTGCGCTGGGTTAGGTGGGTGAGCTGTTTGCTCGCGGCGTCGGCCCAGGGCTGGGCGCCGCACGCGTTGACGTCACACGCGTTCTAGTAGTGCGCGGCGGTAGGGCTTGGCAAGCGGTGTATCCCTTCCAGATCGGAGAGGTGGTCAAGATGACCGCCGGAGTCCCGCCGTTGCATGGAGCGTTAGTGGATCAAGGGTGCGTCTTCCCCATAACCTCTGCACACCGGGCGCAGAGGCGCTTGTTGCGCGCGTCGAGCTCATGGCAGAAGACGGCTACTTGCGCTGACGTGGAGCAGGATAGGACTGGAGGAGGGGATATGTGAAAGCGCTTGATGTGTGTGTCGCGTGAGCCCCAAGTAGTAAAGGTTTAAGGGCTTTCTCCTCTCCTCCTGCACGATATGAAAGTGCATGAGAAGGGCGCGCCCCGCGGGGCTGGCGCCACAATCTTTGGTGCGTTAGATTGTGGCTGCGTCATTGGGAATGGTAGGATGTATGCGCAGGGTGCGCGTTGTGATGGGGACGGGCCCATGTCTCAAGACCAGACCCAGGTTCTTGGTCTTGAGTCATGTCTTGGTCTTACTCTTGTGTCGCCCCTGTGAGCCACATAATACCGATAGCTAAGAGGGCGAGCCCTCTCCTCACCGGGAGAAGACCCTCCCAATGCCACAAAGGGCTTACAAAAACGTTGGACAAATCCAATCGCGTTAGAGGCGCCAAAATGCGCAGGAAGGACATGGGAAACAAAACCAAGGTATGCGCTTCCCCTACATAACGGACGGGAACCCTGCAAGACTTCCGAAGGCGCAGCTGATAAAGCTGGCTGCGCCCATCCCATATAATCAACGCGCCATCCCGGTCGAGAAAGCGCGGAGCGGGAAACAGGCAGGAACGTATAAATCATGGGCCTGGAGGGCATATAAGATCGGAAGGAGGAAATTTTCGGTGAAAAGAGGGACGGTGAATGGGAGGTGTGGGTTGGTGGAGGAAGAGAAATTGAGACTGAGGTGAGAAGAGGAGATTGGGGTCTATTGAAGCTGTGAAAGCGCTCCGTCGCAGTCTGCGTCCTCTATGTCGCTTTCTGTGTCCTCCGAGTCAATATGGACGTAGTCCAAGATGTCCGTCAGCTCGGGCGGTCCGCAACTTCGGTCCTCGTGACGTTCGCGACGTCGCCTGCTGTGCCACCTCCCTCCCTTGTCAACCCAGCTGCTCCCCCCTCGACCTCGCAAGTTCGCGCGTCCTAATCGCAGGCCCGGAGCCTCCCTCGAGCGCCGACTCCAGCGTCGCGGCGGCCGCAGCCATTCACCACCGCCAAGCGCAGTTCCTCGTCGAAAATGTCGGTGTGGACGCGGGCGCCGTGCTCTGCTCGCGTACCGGCGATGCTCTCCGCTCAACGCCCAGCTCGTGCGCCGTAGTCCTCCACTCCGCGTTGTTAAATTTCTTTGTCTCTGAGAAACCCTTGCAGATGTTTGTGACGGGGCTGGCGCACGAGCATGGCATTATTTGACCCGCTTTGTCGCCATCGACGCGTTATTCCCTGAAAGATGTCCTCCTCTTATGCCACTATGAGGACAAACCGAACACGATCGCCCTCCTATCCCTCCTCAATACCCTCCTCAACGGCTGCCTATTTTCTGATGACTTTGAGGTGCTTGCAAAGACCTGCACAGACAACCTCGGCGCAAGCCTGTTCGTGCCAGCGATTTTCGGCGCCTTGCGCACGACGCATACCGTCGCCCACCGCATCGGCGCGACGATATTGGCGCCGAGCCGCGACGGAAATCAGCCTCACGCGTAGTACCTCGACCTCCACCACGGCCTCAACATGGCTAACCGCGACTTATTTTCCGCGGCGGTGACAAAGTGTTTTTCCCACGTCGCTGTTAAGCTGCCGGTCGTTGTCGATGGCGTCGTTGACACCATCATCGACAAGTTCCTGGCTGATCTCCTCCCTCCCATGTCTACTTTGATATTAAGGCCAAGTGCGGTGACAATATCAGGCTCGTCGCCGACGATATGGTCTGCGCACACGTCGCTCACGCTACAGCTGTCTCCGCGTCCGCTATTGCAAGTGCTATCGTTACGCAAGTTCCTCCAGGAACAGGGGCCATTGGAGGACGATACGGCCGGAGGGAAGGAAGTTTTGGTGAATAGATAAATCAGGGTGAAGTTTGCGTGGGTAGTCGGAGGGAGGTTGTGTCAGGTAGTGTAGTAGGTTGTGTCCCAACCAGATCTGGTTTCATCCCTCTCATGTTTTATGCTCCGCGCTCGCTTTGCCGAGCTGGCGCGTCGAAGCTATGGGTTTTGCGTAGCCAGATACATAATCTGCGCGTTCGTGGCTCTGCTGGGTACTTGTAAGAGCAGCCGTGTGTTCTTCGATCACGCTGCCCACGTCCTTTTTGTGCATCTCTGAGGGCCCCTTCTCTAACTCGAGTGGATATTTCCGCTTCTTGTATAAGCCCGTTGTGGCGTTGGGCGAGTATTCTCCCGGTGAGTAGAATACTCGCCCTCCTAGCGATCGGGATTATGAACTCTCCAGTGCTCTCCCAAGCAAAAGATCAAGATCAAGCTCAACAACAAGACCAGGTCCCCGAAAAAACTCACCTTCGCCGCCCGCAACTCCACCGCTCCCATGACCCAGCCACAATTAAGCACACATCAGATTGCGGCGTTGGCCTCTCTCTTATCCTGCACATTTACATCATGCAGGAGGAGAGGATAGCGCCATAAAACCTTCACCACCTGGGGCTCGTGCATCTCACACGTCAAGCGGTTTCACCTCTCCACTCCCCCAATCCTTTCCTCCTCGGCGGCCGTGCAGGCCAGATCGGCGCATACCGGCGTCTTCACGGAAGCACTCGATGCTCGCAACAAACTCTTGTGCTCCCGCTGTACAGCCTTCATGAGAAATTCACACCATTGTGCCACTAATTCACTTTGCAATAACGCCACGCCGACGCCTATACCATCCAGCTCCTAAGTCTGGAATGGCGACAGCACCTGCACAGTGCGGCGGCCGCCACTCACAAAGAGAGCGTTAGAGACGGCCTTTCTCGCAAATATAAATGTCGCTCCGACGCCACTAACCCCACTACACGCCCATCAACCCCAGATTTGGCCGCTGCCACCTTGCTCTCGCGTGCTGGCACATCTTCAGGCGCTGTCCACGCCCCGCCCCTGCGTCCACCGTCTACCTTTCCTAAAACACCCATGAATCTCCTATCTACCCAAGAGATCCTCCTCACACCGCTAAGTTCGTGTGACTTCCACGCTACATTTCCCGGCCCCATTCTCAGTCATCCTCTCCCATCGTCTGCTCCGAAACATTTACTTTTCGGGGGCCAGTTCGGCTGCGAAAGACAATTCGTACAAGGCATGGGCTATCTCTTACCAACTAGTCATCCGCAAGACGCTGCGTGGGGATAGTGGCTGGCGCACTTCGGCGGAACGCCTTGCAGCAATGACCCAAAGACTCATGCGCGCTGAGCGCAATGAGTACGGGGAGCTGTGGAGGGAGATGCTCGTGTCTCATGAGCAGCTCCTCGAGCTCAAGAAATCTGTTGTCGCCAGAAGAGCCGCCCGCGACGAAGGTACTGAGATGTGTCGCCGCATCAAACGCGCCCAGCGCTAAGGCAAAATTGCGTTGACGGCAAGGCCTCCAAAATCTTAGCCCAGAGCCCCGCGTTTGATCCGGCGACTCCGGGCATACTGGACAGGATGAAAGCGCTCCATCCTGCTCCTGCAGCTGACGCTCCTATCTATAGGGACAAGCCCTTACCATCAGCAGAAGGACCCGAATTAGAGGGAGCCATGATGCCTCAATCACCCAAGCGATGCTATCAACTAGAGGGTACCACTCTCAAACAACCCAGGCGGGATTCGAACCCGCGTCTTCACCAATTAATTTGGGATGCTCTGCCACTGAGCTAATGTGTCATTCGATGTGGTTACAGAAACGCTGGAGAGCTTAATTTTAGACTAACTGAATCATCCCACCCAGAGGCGTGCCTCCGAAATCTTTCGTTAATGCAGAAGATGTCCGCTCGGCACTCTCCGAAATGGATAAATATTCGGCGACTGGACCTGACCGAGCGGGCGTACGTACGCTGGCTCTTTCTTGTCGCCAATACTGAGCACCGAGTCCATCCCGAATTTTCACGCTTGGAGCTCCTCGCCAAAGTCGTGCAGAAGCTCGCAGCTGGCGAGTTCTCGTGTGACGTCATCCACCTCATCTCCGCAGCCAACATCATCGCTCTCGATAAAGGAGGGGCGCAGATCAGGCCGAACGCTTCCGGCGTCGTCATGAGGCGCTTCATCACAAAGTCACTCATGGCGGCGTCTATCGCCGAAGCCAAGGCACACTTGGCGCCGCTCCAGGTAGAATGACGCGTCAAATCAGGTATGTACGCCATCTTCCACGACATTAGAGACGCTCTCGTCATGCTCGGTCATGACCCGACGTACATTGGCGTCTCTGTTGGTGCATTCATCACATTCAACAGGACGAGCCGAGCAGAGATTCTCAGACAGACGTCTACCAATCGCCATCCCTAATACGCTTCGCTAAGGCCTTGTACAAGAAGGGGCAGCCGTTCCTGCGCTTCAGAGACGACTATCTACGCAGCCAGGAGAGAACTCAGAAAGGCGACTCTACTATTTCCCTCATGTTTGCCCGCTCCATCCACCCCATCGTCAGGTGCATCGAAGCGGAATGCGACCTCATCGTGCAACGCTGTTATGCGGATAGTGGGATGCTCGTTGAGAAAATAGGAGAAGTAAGCTCTCCCTAAACATCATCTCTGAGAACGGCGCCTCGATAAGTTTTTTTCTTCAGCCCAAGAATACGAAAGCTTTTTGGCCCACGCAAAGCAGCCTCTTCCTCCAGCCGCTCACTAAGGCCTACAACCTAGATCTTCGGCCGCCGTCTAACGGCATCAAGGTACTCGGCGTCCCACTCGGGTCGCCGGCGTTCGTCTCCTCCTTTATCCGCAAGAAGATGAATACCATTGATTATCGCTCTCTCTCGCCACAAGCATCCCGGAATTTCGCGTCGCTCACAACGTCCACCGCGTCACCGCGTCGGCCTGCCGCACGACGAAACTCCTCCATCTAATCCCACCGGACGACGTGATGACGCTGGGGCCCGAATTTGAAGGGCGGCAGAGCGCGTGGTTAGAACGCGTCTGCAACGTCCCGCGCTCAGCCGCTGTCCGCCACCAAACGCGGCTCCCTCGCTCACTCGCCGGTCTAGGCCTGTACGCAGCGGAAGACGTCGCGAAATGCGCGTACGTCGGCAGCCTCTTCCAGTCAGCCGACGTACTCGCAGTCAAACGCCGGCACGCACCGACAGTGGACGCTATATACGCAGTCGCCCAACCGCTTATTGACGCCCTTCAGCACTCCCTAGCACAGGCTGGCAGCCTCCGCCGACGGCTTCCTCCCGCCGCGTAACCATATCCTCCTCTTTGGATTGACCAAATCAGCACAAATTGTCCTCATTGAGGCTGTGTTTAAGAAGAGGTTGAGATACGCACTGCGAAAGGACGAATTCCGCAATCGCTTCTGCGATCGAACTCGCCAGTACCCCTTTCCGAACACCTGCCGGCCGAGTACCGGGCTTTGCTCTACACTCGCCGCTAACTCCTTACCCTAGTCCAATCAGGCGCTAAATCCTTCCTCTCCTCGAAGCCGGACGACACACCATTCTGCTCCAAAGACATATGGAGCATGATGATGCGCCTTTATCTCGGTTGATATCATAGCAACCGAGATAGAGGCACATGATGTTATGATGACTCCTCCGCACCTCTCTGGCTGCGCTTTGGGTGCTTCGAGGACCTCGTCTTGGACAAACTCGGCATCCATGCTGTCTCCATATGCTTCACCGGCTGAGTGCGCGCTGCCAGACACGACCGTCTAGCGACCATCGTCCTCAAGTGGCTCGCGTCTCTAGCCGGCCTAGCCTTACAGGGCAAATACGGCCGAGGGGAAGCCTTGGGCCTCTTTTTTGGCATTCCGCTTCGCCCATCAGAAGCCCTCGTCTTCCCCCCGCCGGCGGCACCTGGCGCGAATCCTGGCCAACCAACCGCCATCGATTTCCTCGTCACTGCACCGTGGGGACAAAAATTTTGAAAATACGTCGATTTTTTTACGTTTTGACGGATTGAATGAAACGGGGATCCCTGATTGTTGGAACCGTACAGACG
>JAULCF011456764.1:0-13522 GCA_032361265.1 Devaleraea mollis
GCCTCGACATTCTTGATCTACTCGACGAGTAGGGTTCAAGCTTCGACTCCCTCCGAGGACCAGACTTGGTAGCCCTTCTCTTCTGAGAGCCCTGGAGATCTCCATCGATGGACTTTTGGGTTATTTCCAGGGTTTTTCAGGTGGAATGGATATCGATGGGCCGGCTGGCATCGCCTGCGCAAATATTAGGGTCCGCGGAGCACGCAGAGCAGGATAAAATCTGCATGCGCTCTCCGCGGCCGCGGCGGGATCTTGGCCGGCTATACCGTGCGGTGGCGGCTTTCGAAGTGGTAGCGCGTGGATAGTACCCCGCCAAGTGTGCCGCCTGAGGAGGACATCCAGGATCCTTGATTTCTTGAAGTCTCGGGATTTTTGCTTCGAATAGTCGTAAACATCTAAATCCGAAGCTTATAAAGTCGACGATAGAACCCACCGCTCCTATCGCACCCCTGCTACTGGACTAGTCGACTAAGTAAGTTAGTCTTAATCGACTATCAGCTTCCTTTCGCCTTAACAGCTCTAGTATATTAATTCCGGGTTAATTCACATGGCGAAGTCTAAAACTCAAAACTAAACGAGTTGAACGAAAGCCCTTTTATCGCTGCTTCACTCAGCCAGATAAGCTGGTTTATTCGGCTATATATACTAACGAGACCTAGGCCGCTAATCATCCTAACTTCGCCTTCTAGTCTTTCTATGATACTTAGCGGTTTTTGTCTTGAATCCATCTTTGTTGCTCTGGAGGCATCCTTTTTAGGCTTCTTTCTGTTCTATCTGGAGGTTCCAATTTATATTCTTCCCAGTGCGCCCTTGCTGTATAGTCGAGTAGAAGAGTTTTTACTCCCTTAGTGTGATAAATGATCATGAATCCAGGGTGAAGACTTCTTTCTTTTCCTTGACGACTATCGATAATTTCTATAAAGCCACCCTTAGTACAGTATGACTTAGGATTCCAATCTGGATGCACACGGGTGGTTCTTAGGAAAATGAATATATGTACCGTTACTTGTCGTAAAGCGCCTCTCCTCCATTTCTTGTTTTGAGACCTTATCGAGTGTACGCAGAAACGATCAGTCTTCTCCTGTCGCAGAATCACAGAACGGGTGGCTTTCAGGTAAATAAATATCTATACAGCTGCTTTTCATAAGCCTCGAGACGTGTCTTTCTTTTTCCCTCTTTTCAGGTGTACGCAGAGGATTATGGTTCCTCTGTCTGGCACTTAGTACAGTATGACTCCCTTCAGGTGTACGCAGAAGCGATTAGGGTTCTTCTGACACTTGGTACAGTATGACTCCGTTCATGTGTACGCAGAAGCGATTAGGGTTTAACTGACACTTGGTACGGTATGATTCCTTTCAGGTGTACGCAAAAGGAACTAGGGTCCTTCTGGTACTTATTGCAGTATGCCTCGAGATTTCAATCACGATGGTATCGGGTGGTTCTCAGCCTCTTATTATCTGTACCTTTGCTTATTATAAGCCTTTTGACTGGATCTACCCTTCCTTAGTGGAACTCTTTTAGGTGTACGCAGAAGAAATTAGGATATTCCCGACATAACCCCCACTGCGAAGTGCTCGAAAAAGTAACGATCTGAGTTGTACAAGTGGCTCTTGATCTGTTCTATGATCGTGCTTGGCGTCCCGACCTTCTTAAATCATAAGCAGCTATAACCACTTCAGAGACTTCCGCTTCCGGGATCCACACAAAACCATTTCTTCCTACTGATCTTAGCTTAAAATTTCTCTCTTTTTTTCTGCCTCTTGAATCTAGTAGACTTCTTAAGATCCTGAAAGAATCTGGGAACATTCCTTCCATAGGATCTTCTCTCTCGGCTTGCATGGTACTGAAGCGCCTTAGTCTATTCACGTGGGTCCTGGCCACGGCTTCATTCACTACACCCTTGATGATATAGCCTAGGTCCGATATATTTTTTACGATCTTGTAAGGTCCGTACCAAGGGGGGCGCAGCTTCCGGCCCTGGCACGTAAGTCTCTTTATATTAAACACTTAGACCTCTTCTCTCACCTCGTAGCTCTGCAATGCCACTGCTTTGTCATAATTTTTAGCATTTTTTATTTTGCCTTTTTGCTTGTAGAAAATAACTCGGTGTGCATTTCTCTCAGGCGATCAGCGAGAGGCTTATATTCTGCTATCTTATATGTGTGTTATGTCATAAACATGCCGTAATATATTTCGAACGGCTGTGCTCCAAACATGGCCTCGTACGAGGTTTTGAGAGTGGCTCTATGCTGATACGTGGTGTACTGAAAAGTGATCAAAAGTACTGCGTCACTCCATTGCTCCTCACCAATTAATTCCTTCTGAAGCATATCTACCAAGGTTTATTGTTTCTCTCTACTTGTCCGTATGTATGTGGATGATGACTCGTAGTGTTGACAGTTTCTGTGCCAATAAGCCCGCATAAATTTGTTGTCACTCCTTCCACATTTGTGTACCTCTATCACTAAGCAATTTTTCTGGAGGTCCGAAGACGGAGATCCACTTCTCAAACTGCGCCTTTGCTACTGTTTTTGCTTCCTCATTCTTGATCGGCACACTGATCATGAATCTTGTGAGGCAATCTCCAATGACTAGCAATTTTTAAAGCCTCGGACGCCGGGCTGTTCTCCATTATATCCATAGCAACCATCTCGAAGCGGCGGCTTACTTGGAAGACTTTAAATACAGCCTGAGGTGGTGGCTTAGATCTCCCTAGTCTTACCATCTCACATATTAAGCATTCTTTTGATAAACTCTTTTTTATATATTCTCTCCATCCTTGCCAAAAGAATTTTGAAATTAATCTTCAGGTCTTGTAAGGCTAAAATGTTCAACATTGGCATCTCTGTGGATTCTCTTCAGGTCCTCTCGTCTCAGCTGCTTGGGTATAACTATTCTGGGCCCCACTTTTGTCACTAGAACTAATATGCCGTCTTCGTTCACGAGCCACTGCTTTTAGAGCGGCTTTTTTCTCTAGATCTCCCCACTCCTCACTCTGAGCTTTGATCATGTTTTCCACGCCAACTCACCCTCCTGTATTTATCCTACGACCTCTAGGCATCTAGTGCAAAGAATTCTATTGGGGTCGAAGCTATATCTGCTAAGTGCATCGGGGACTGTGAGCATTTCGATTTCTCATGGAGACTAATTGATCGAAAAGGCAAAGTCTTGTAACTCTAGTAACCATCGAACTGCTCTTGGGAGTGGGTGGTGCACGTTTAAGAGTCACTTCAAAGCCATGTGGCAGTAAATATCTCGAAAGTTTCTCCATCTAGGAAAGCTCGGAGTTGGCGAAACGCGAATATTATGGCCCCAGCTTCGTTCTCTGTAGCTGTATATCAAGTTTCTGTGCCCTTAAGCTTGAGAGATAAGAACATAACTGGCCTAAAGTCATCTGGGCTTTGCTCTTTGAATAAAACTGCGCCATATCCTACTCCAGATGCATCTGTGATAAGCCTTATTCATTTTCCATATTCGCAGGCCACTAAAAGTGTAGGGCTAGCTTATTCTGCACTGTGACCTGTAAACGCGTCCT
The DNA here is from genome assembly GCA_032361265.1 of Devaleraea mollis. Classification (NCBI taxonomy): domain Eukaryota; phylum Rhodophyta; class Florideophyceae; order Palmariales; family Palmariaceae; genus Devaleraea; species Devaleraea mollis. The sequence continues at coordinate 3,536 of JAULCF011456764.1, forward strand.
CCTGAAGTTTTCCCCACTTCTCCTTCCAGCCGGAGATGCGGATTTTTGTCCTTCGTTTTTTCTTGTCCCAGGCAGTGCCTTTTATCATATCGTATAGGGGTACCATGCGATCAGCGGCACACTCCATGTGGCGTGAGAATAATTGTACTATTCCCCAAAAGAATAATAATTGTGGCTTCCCGTAATTAAAATGCGACTTTTGGAGGCATAATTCGAAACCCTAAAAACGGTTGGACATTGAAGCCCAGACTTTAAGCTTTCGAATGACGCATATAACGTGGTTCCAAGTAAAGCATTGGCCGAGATATCTCACTGCAAGCAGTTTACAGTAATTTTTGCCCGTTTTGAATTTTTTGACGTCGATTTTTATTTTGAAGCTGGCTAAGCAGCAGAAGCTCTATCCATGCGACTTTGTTTCGTCGCCCTATGCCTCGTCGCGCTATGCCTCGCCGCCCATCGTCGCACTTTCCACTGCCGTGTCGCTAACCTCGCTCCGCCGTCCCTCACAGATTCACTCCATCCCGTCTCCGCGTCATGCGCGGCGGCGTCGCGCGTGGCGACGTACCGAGCAGCGAACTTCCGAGCTACACGCCCTGAGCCGCGGAAAGTTTGCGCGGTGGATTCGCACGAGACAGGGACATGCGCTGCAGCGTCGCCAGCGGTGTAATACAGGGCGGCGGCTCGCGGTTCTGAGAACACCGCCACGCCGCCCTGTATGACACGCAGGCTCCGTCACGTGGGCGCCGTCATGCGCCACATGACATCGTTGTCGTTCAGTGAATGGACTTCGCAATTAGTCTACCGTTGCGGTGCCAACGAAGGGATAACGCTGGCGACGATTCGTACGTCACAGTCGGACGCGGGCCGCACCCAGTGACATTTTTTTCGTTTTCGTGGGAAAAGCGATTCTCCCGCGATTGAACTTTCTTTTTAAAAATCGCCATAACTTTTTTTGAACCGGTACACAGATTTTCGCATTTTAATCACGGGAAGCCACAATTCACTGTCGTTGGTTGGTGCTCCACAATTTTCCATTGCTTGCCTATAGGAGTTTTTCGATAGGATGTGGTTGAAGCCTATTTCATACCCAAATCTCTCCATCTTTGCGACTCTAAAGCTTCATTTGCTCAGCTTCATTCTTAAGTTTTTTTCCATAAAAGTTCAAATACTTTTCTTAAATCTTGAACGTGTTCTATTTCTCCTTCTGTGGCTACTGATTCGTCGTCTTGGTTGGCTACTGCGTTAAGCCATAAGAATTTTCTTAAGGATTTTATGATCCTCTGGTAGAAAGGGTCTATGAGTCTCTTATGGCGGCTGCATTAATTGGTCTTAATTCTCTGGCCGTTCTCATCTCTGGACGACCTTGAGAGTCTAGTGTTTTCTTGGGAACAAATACGTTGTTCCCTCCTATTGGAGACTCACTTTCTTCTATTATGCCTGCTTCCAGATGTTTTTTGAACTGCTCTTTCCCTATCTTATCTTTTCTGGGGTATTTGCGCCGTCTTTTCTGGCGTAGCCTCATTATATCTGTACCTGGCTTGAGGTTGATATTAAACTATTCATCTGCGATCAGCCCCACGCCGCGAAAAAGTCCAGAATATTCAAGAAGGAGGGCCTTCCAATCTGATCGCAAATCTGGGGCTTTGGATCTCTGGGAAAGTCATACTTTTGATCTCAGTTATGATGGGGTCTTGATCCGACTGGTGATCCGAGATTTCGTAACGGCTGCCGTTACTATCCATGATTTGCAGAGGATTTTCAGCAGGGGTCAAGAGTTTTCCTGAAAATTGCTTGATATTTCCGTCGATGCGACTCCTGAAACTGCCGAGGCCCGTTGAGGGATTTAAATGTAACTGGACTGATATCAAGAATTATTCCCAGAATAACCCCTGAAGGTAAATTCCGTAATACCTTCGCTCTCTGGAGAAACGAGAGGCCCCACAGCACGAATTTTTCCAGTCGCCGATTACGTCAAATGAGTGGCCATTAGCACCCGGTGGTGTCCTTTGGAGCCAGTGCATGGTTGTAGATTACCTTGACTATATTTTATATAAAGCCTATGACACATTCAGGGCGACCATGCTCCGTAGTCTATAATAGCTAGTTACTTCGTGTTACTGAAATAAATTTCGCAAGCATATCTTAGGTGCTCGGTAGGTGCGGTAGAGTCTGCGTCTTCATCACAATCTCCGTACTTCTCATGGTTTGCACCTCGTTCTTCTTTTCTAAGTGCTCGCACCACCTAGGTAGTTTTGGATCTAAGAGGCTACCCTCGTCCTGACATATATCGCAGTGTTGGTCGAGTATATTGAGGCAAGGCTAGCTGATGTATGATGATCTATATTGAGCTTGAGGTTTAGGCATAAGGCAGCTTTGACTTGCCAGGCTCTTAACTACGTCTGAGTGTACAAGTTCTGGTGTAGTTATTTTAACCTTCTTAGGAGGTGTGGATGTATATTTGATCGGCGTCTTGATGAGGCGTCGACTGTCTTGTGAGTATTTTGTTTTCGCCTTTTTCTGGTTTATGCTGTCTGGACTGACCATTTCGCCGGCAGCGGCTTGCTGGATGGTGTTAGGATGCGGTGCTTTTGTGACGACGGAAGTGGGCTCTCTCTCAACTTTCGGGTCGGGTGGCTCCTTTTTTGGCGGGGTGGGCCACCCCGCCAAAAAACAAAATAATTTTGGGCGCGGGCGGCTTTATGTCTGCTTTCGACTTGGGGAGGGGCGGCGCTGTCTGACTGAAAGCTTCTTTCACAAAATTCCCCCGATAGCTGGCGAGGAGACCGATAATTTTACAGCGGAAGCAAGGTTTGGCGGCGGAAAAACCGCGGTTTTCGCGAAAGTTAGTACATCATCTCTTGGTCCCATCGGGCTCTCTAAAGTACCTACTCCTTGCTTAGTCCATACCTTTTGTTCTTTGGTGTCATCGTAAATCTGGCACTGGTTTTCATGAAGCACGGCTAATTCCTCACGGCTAATTCCTCCGCTGCATGCTCGTCTACTATCTGCAAAGGCTCTCTAGAACGAGGTGGTCTGAGCTGAGGTTTGGCCTGCTCGTTTGAAATCATTTGTTCAATAGTCGAGATCATGTTATCGAAAGTTAAAGCCTGAGCTAAGAGAGCTACCTTTTGAGCTTAGGTGAAAGTCCCATGATTATCTGCGGCTTAACTTGAAATTCTGTCGGTTCTTTAAGCAAGCAAAAAGCCAGTCGACACCCACGATCGGCGTAAGCTCTCGTTGTTTAGCGAGGTAAGTTCTTAAGATTCATAAACTCCTGGCAAGTCGATTGAGCTTGAGATTCGTTAGAGACTCTCCGTTGCATTTTCTCTCACCATATATCACTAGAAACTGAGAGGACGGCATTTGCGATCTCTTCAAAAATCCTTGAAGCGTCTTCAGTAAAACAATATGGCATGCATAACTTTCTTTGGTCTTCTGTGACTTTTCATTGTGCGTAAACTCTATTAAAAGCTCCCCGGCAGTTATGAAACGTTTTATCTCTGTGGGCCGCGTTCTGTAGCGATCTAACGGAATTTTAGAGAGAAGAACTTACATCTCGAAGCTTAGGAGCTTCTTGTACGGGGCATACTTTGTGGTGCCGCCGCCTTGGCTTGTATTTAGGCGGCACCGGTTTTCCCGGCTGCTTGTTCGAAGAGGCTGAAACGACTGGCTTAGATGCGACGTAGACCGTGGTGGGTGGAGATATCTGGGATGGTAAAACTGCTTGCCCGGTTGCGCCGGGTTTTAGGAAACCCTGCTGAACTCTAGGGACAGACGGCTCGCTAGAGGAGGCCGGAGCATCTATGGGAGCTGCCGAGGCTCCGGCCGTTCTGGGAATTTCCGGGGTTGTGGCAGCGCCAGCACCCGGTGCGGTGGTTAACCAACTCATCAGGCTGGTCATCTCTGGTCTGCGCGAGGAGTAATCTGACACCACTCCGTATGCGGCCACTTGCTGTCTGCCATGTTTTGTTGGCTGACCGTGTCGCGAGTCCCGCTCGCTGGTGCCTGTCTGGGCGCTGGTTGACTGCCCGCTTCCCTAGGACAAATAAAACATTTGTGCGTTCGTGAGGGCCTCGTATCTCGAACCCATATGTTCTTCCTGTTGGCGTCCACGGGCGGCATCTCCTCGAGATGATCCTTGATATCGAGAGCCGCGGTTTACTTCTGTCTAATTGTTTATCTTCAGTGTGGGCGATGAAGGAATGACGCAATCTTCTGGATTAGCTCTGATCCTAGCAAACGGGCCGCGATCTGTCCAGATATCCTGATCAAAACAACGCCGGTTTTCAACTGCCTTATTGGGAATCTTGTGTGGCTTGTGGGTCAGATAATTTGATTTTGAGTGAGAGCCATGGTCAAGTGCTTTCAGTATGTGCGCTTGGATCCTCAGAAGCAACTCCCGTGGTACGTGTTTTCCTGTTGAGCTAATAAAAGCACCAAAATCTGTGAGCGATTCCACCATACTTGTCCTCAGCTCTGTATCTTCGGAAACCCTGACCTGTACCACATCATTCTCCTCCTCTAGCCTGCTTACTCTGTTATCCATCTCAATAGCCTTTACTCTAACTTCTGCGCCATTCGGTAGTGGTGGAAATTCTTTCTGAAAGGGGCTGGCTTGATGTTGAGCTGCCAGGCGCTCGTTGGCAACTCTGACCTCTCTCTCTCTGCTTCTTCCACGATCTTGTGTGCCCCGATCAATTCCACTTTTGTCATAGCCATTTCTTCTTTTAGACTCTTATGAGTGGCCATCAGCTCGGCTTGTCTCACAGACTGTTCCTTCATGCGATCTTCATAGTCGATGCCTATCCTCTCTAGGCTTTTGCTCTGCGCCTCTGCTAGTTTGCGAGCCTTATTATTAGCCACGCGGTCGCAGGTGATCTTAGTGATGAATTCCTTCTGTACTACGACCTCCTGCTTCACCTTCCGCGGGTCACTTAGGACATTCGCCATCTCTTTGTCAATCACCAAGGTGTGGTTGTTATTTCGCCTGCGTTCACTCGCCAAAGTATCTCTCTCTTCTTGGACTGCCTTTACTGCTAAATCCTCATGTTCGTGAGCAACATTGATATCATTCGTAAGTCTCTTTAGCTTATGATCAACTCAAAAACATGTCCCGCATTGGTTCCTTAGCTGCTCTTCTCGTACTGCTATACGCTGGCGCTGTTTATGTGACTCCTTGACTAAGAACAAAAGGTGCTCACCGAGAATAGGAGCCGAGATCTCAATCCAATCCTCCATGCTAGTATCCGGCATTTTGAATGGTTGTCTCCGGTGGTTTCCATTGTGTAACAAGAATTCCACCTTTTAAGAATCTTCTGGATCCTCGAAAACTTATTGCTCTGCTCGTGTAGTACGGTCGGTGAGTCTTCCATTCTCCGAGCCGCTGGCGGCGTGAACGAACTAGAAGCTCTTTCTGGCCCGTGCGGGACATTTCTCGCGCTGCCACCGCTGCCATCCTATTCTTGTTTCTTGTTTGAAGGGCGTTCCCCATCTTTGGTACCATCCGCTTCCTCCTGCTCGTGGGCCAGTGCCATCTGACTCTCGATTGTGGACTCTTGGCTTACGTGTATTCCTGTGTCGGTAGCTGGGCTCGGGATCATCTGCGGAGACACTACAGTTGAAACAGAGAGGCCCGGTGCATCATCGATCCAGTGGTCGCGGTTCTCTCCTACCGTAGGTACATACTGAGTCTGACCCATTTCATTCCATTAAGTGCGTCAATAAACCTCTAATATTCCCCCGGGTCATCGGCTATTACTGCCCCAGAACTTATTTCTCCCTCGGCTGTGTCATATTCTGTGTAGCTCTTGGCGGCGTCAAATCGATCAAGTTGTCGTCATCAGAGGTGAGGTCTGGTATCACGGTGAATATGGGGCCTCCCTAGGCGAGGTGGTGGCCTCCTTCTCGTCCTCGTGACCGCCAGGCTGACAGCTGCCTGGGATGCTGTGGTGGCTTCCTGTACGGTGGCTCCTTCTTCTTCCGCCTGGTCTAAAGGGGAAGCTGCGGCCTCGCCGAAGTCCGACAGGGCGTGTTGGTTGCGTGTGCTGGAACGCCTAGTAGTGACCATACTTGTGCTTGGTGGTTGACGGTGAGATGTCGTTAAAAATTTATCGCCTAGTTGAGGTTTGGCTGATATCTATTTGCTTGTTTGCTTGTTTTGTAAACTTTTTCGCGTTGGTGAATGGTGTCTGTCTTGACTATGGTTCTATAAGGCTGAGTTCTATATATGCTCCCTCTCCTCTCCTCCAAAGTTCAGAGTGGCGGTTGCCGTTTTAGACGCGAGATCAAATTATTTCGGCAATGATCTGATCTCAGTACAAAAAGCATCATGAAGGAAAAAGCATGCGTCCTGCTTGGTGCGGAGTGATAAGCGACTCTTCGTGATCTATTGGTGCTTCTCAGCTCTTAGCAGAACATTCTTAGACACCCAAGATGTCTCCTTCCATCTCTATGCCATGATCTGATTTGAGATCAACCTAGCAAAACATGAGCACTTTTGGCTCACTGACAGAGTGGCTTGGTGGAGTCGAATCTTTTTAGGGAGTCTCCTTCGGCTCCGATTACTGTCAGGTTTCATCCTGTAAGCCTTATTCTTCTAGTTCGTATGGCTTTGGGTCACTTTGATCAGGGTTTTCTACGTTATTGGTGAATCTTTGTGGGTCCTTGATCGTTTTTTTGCATTTTTATAATCAGGAGCATAGTTGATTTTATTCGCCTCTGTCATTCATTTTAACTTGATTGTGACCCTTATCCTCGCGCTAGATCTTTTCCCTTGACCAATACCTGAGCTCTTCTTGGCGCTTGATCATAAACTAGTGACTCCTTTGATGGCGGGATCTTCGTTCATTGCAGTTGGCAGTTACATGATCTGTCTGTACTGAAGAAAATTGTTTTCATCTTACTGACACCTCTCACTTAGGTTCACCCTTTTCTCATAATTCTTTCTTATGGCCACTCCTCACGAGACGGTTTGCCTGGTCTTCACTTGGATGGACGGATATTTTGTCGGGCTCGAGAGTTCATGGGTGACTTCTGCTTTGATCTATTCTGCGGTGTTGAGCTCAGACTCTCGCTGGCGTGAGGGATGCTGACGTGAGGCGGATGCAGGAGGCCATGACAATTGCGTCTGCTTCGGGTTTGGTAAGCGCTTTGTTATGGGTAAGCGTCCCGAAATCTCTCTACTCGTACTTTCCAGCTTTCGGTGCCGCATGAATAAGTTTTTCCGGTCATATTTTTGCGTTACCTCTACTCCAAGCTGGCGTGCACCTTGGGATCTCTCCTTTTTGCACTGATTTGTTGGCGGCGCCTTCTTCCTCCGCTTTGAGATTTCAAAATGTGCTTGCTTCTTGTGAAGCCGTTCCCATTATTCGCCATGCTCGTCCTCTCTCTTCACGCCTCATATAGGTTTTCTAGAAGCCTCTTTCACCACATATCTGCCTCTACTTCTCTCCACTTTCTTTCTCTGTCATACTGTTTTCTTGTGGCGCGACCTTTGAGATAACGTTTTCTCTTGGTCGCTTCCCGCCAACAGAATGATCTTTTTTGGTAACGATAGTTGGCTCTCACGCTCTCCAACTTTGACGTCGGGCTTTCCGAAGTCGAATTTTGATCTTTAAGGCACAAATAATCCAGATCTTATTTCGCGTGAGCTCAAGAGAAGCCTCCCTAGTTTTTTTGTTTCTCGCATTTGTAGTTTCTTGATCACGTACTGCACTATCTGCGCAACAACTTGCCTGGAACATGCTAGATGATCTCTTCACCTTTTCTGTTGCCGTTCTTGGTAATGTTTCTGCGTTGATCTTCTGCGAGCGAAGAAAATTGCTGCTTCTAGACGATGAATGTCAAATTAACCTCTGTGGTTCCGATGAGGGAAATTAATTCTTTGGATCTTTTGGGACTAGTCTTAATCCAATCGTCTTAAATCTGCCTTTCTGGTCCTCGTAATTTTCTTGATATACTGCTTCTCCTTACACTTCTCGCGCTCATTTGCCACTGGTATATATTCGGCGTTACCCGCCTCGAATTGTTTCTTATGAGTTTGCTAGTTGCGCTCGGGGTTGATTTCCCTTTCTGCGTAACTACGATAGATCTTGCCTGGTCGCCTGTAACTAGCAAATAGAACTGATTGATGGTTCTGGTATGCCTTTTGCTCCTTGGGAGTTTCCGGTCGCCCTCCATCTGATGCCTCGGCTTCCCGTCTGCATATTTGCAACAGGGATCCCTAAAAGGACTTACTTTTGCTGCTTCTTTGTAATTTTTACTACCCACAGGTCTGCACTAGTGTCTTCCCTAATTGTCTTCAATTGCTCTTCTGTCACTTGATCTCAATTTAGGTTCCGTCAAAAAGCTTTTGCTCTAGTGTCCTGAGCTACTCGCTAGGTACCACACCTCACGTTACGGCCTACCCAGGAAATTTTCTACTAGCTTAGTCTAGCCGTTTTCTGATTTCTTCGTGTGCAAAAATCTTCTGGTCCTTGACCTGATCTCTAGGCACCCGGCTTTTGCCCACCAAGGCGCATACAGCGCCGATTGATGACCTAGACTTCTCCCCGCCAGTTTTTGTCGGCAGTTTTGGCGTCGTTTTTCCTAAAAATAAGACTCTTAGGCTCTCCCGATTCTTGGTTTTTACTTGGTGTGTCGCTAATTTTCATGTTTTAAACATTCTTGATATCATAGATGTTTTGTAGTCTCAACCTCCTAATATTTCTCTAGGTACTTGTCTCTACCATCTTAAGTCTTAGTTCCTATGTGAAAATTTAAACGTTCTTGACTCTTTCTTATTCCTCCCATTCTAATTTTCTGGCTCTTGTTTTCTAAAAAACATCTGCTGTAGCCTGAGTTTCTTGCTGGGACGTACTTTCTTTACCCCATGATGAACTTAATCTTGTCTAAAACTGCTCGACCTCTCCTTTGTAATATTAATATTATGTCGTAGATATCTAAAGCCGAAGCTAATAAGGTCAACGATAGAACCCATCTCGCCTATCGCACCCCTGCTACTGGCCCAGTCGACTAAGTAAGTTAGTCTTAATCGACTACCACCTGCCTTCGCATCAACAGCTCTAGTCTATTACTCCGGGTTAACTCCCATGGCGAAGTCTAAAACTCAAAACAAAACAAGTTGAACGAAAGCCCTTTTATCGCTGCTTCACTTAGGGGTAGGATGGATAATACATACGTGTGTTTTCGCATACGTATGCATACGTATTTAAGCACGTATGCATACAATTGCCATTTTCCAGCCAAACGTATGCATACGTTTGTGTAAGCTCTTATCATACACACATTATCACACACGCCGCTCGTACTCAGAATTCTGTACAGTGCTGTTTTGGCACATAATTAGGATTCTGGACAGAAGTTAATCGTTGATCTATGATAAGATACTGGAACGAAGAGAAACTACAAACGATGAATAACCTGAACGATGGTCATTTCGAAAGGAAAGACTTTCGGTCATCAGACAGCCTTCACTGACATATCACATTATGATAATGTGCCTACAGCTAAGACATACGCTGCACATATGTAAGTGTAGAAAACATACGTATGTGTAGAAAGCATACGTATGCATACGTACTTAAATACGTATGCATATATTAGCACTTTCAATACATACGTATGCGACACACCTCTAGCTTCACTCAGCCAGACAAGCTAGCTTATTCGGCTATATAATATATAGTATATTATACTATAGAGCCCTAGGCTGCTAATCATCCTAACTTCGCGTTCTAGTCTTTCTTTGATACTTAGCGGGTTTTTGCCTTGAATATATCTTTGCAGCTCTGGAGGCATCCCTTTTTGAGGCTTCTCTCTGTTCTATCTGGAGGTTCCAACTTATATTCCTCCCAGTGCGCCCTTGCTGTATAGTCGAGTAGAAGAGTTTGTACTCCCTTAGTGTGATAAGCAGGCCTGTTTAATTTAGGCCTTTTGGGAAAAAAGGCCTAAAATACCTAATTTAAGATTTCGGTGAGGCCTAGAATA